>CAJHQQ010000521.1:0-179328 GCA_905132885.1 Moricandia moricandioides
TATATATATATATATCGAGAGATGAGATTCTGTGTGAGTTTTGTGTGATTGAGAACTTAAGGTTTTAAGTATTTTCCTTAAGAAATTAATAAGAGAGTTTCTAATTTGTGAGATATATATCGATTGTGTTAGTAAGGTTTATGGATACAATAATGCTCTATGTTCAAATTTGAAATGTGTGCATGGATAAAATACAATATAGACTCTAGATTATTAAATTGTCTTTACTTCTCAAAATCGCAGTTTTTTTTTTTTTAAATTGCAGTTTCTTATATACGTGAAAGCTTTTTATTTCTTTTGACATTAAATAATATAGATATTTACCATATAAATTACTAAGTGAAAACTATCTATTGTTTTTCAATTCAAAATTTTCCTACTTTTATGTGTAATCTCATGAATTATTTGATAAGTTTATCACCTTCTCTTCGTATTAATTAATGTTACGTTATAAAAAAAGCTTATGAGGCATTTGAGCGGATGGCATATTACGGGATATCGAGCAACCTAGTGATTTACATGACAACCAAATTGCACCAAGGCACGGTTAAGTCCGCGAACAATGTGACCAACTGGGTTGGGACTGTTTATCTCACTCCCATCTTGGGTGCTTATGTCGCGGATGCTCTTCTTGGCCGCTACCGCACTTTCGTCATCTCTTGTACTATATACTTTTTGGTATGTATATTCTCTTTTCTATAACCACTAAGAAACAAAGATACTAGCCTAGAAAATACATAAAATATTAAACTATTTGATCTATATTCACATTACCTTAGACCTTCCCAGCCCTGAACTAACCGGTTTAATCATCTATCAATTACAGGGGATGTTGGTGTTAACGTTATCAGTATCCATACCGGGAATCAAACCACCTGAATGTTATACCGCTAATGCTGAAGACTGCGAAAAGACTTCTGTCCTACAATTAGCGGTTTTCTTTGGAGCGTTATACACATTAGCCATTGGTACAGGCGGCACAAAAGCGAACATTTCAACAATAGGAGCCGATCAGTTTGACGAGACCGACCCGAAGGAGAAGATACAGAAAATGTCATTCTTCAATTGGTGGATGTTTAGTATCTTCTTTGGCACTCTCTTCGCCAATACAGTTCTTGTCTATGTTCAAGATAATGTGGGTTGGGGCTGGGGTTATGGGGTTCCAACTTTGGGACTTGCTATTTCCATCTTTGTTTTTTTATTGGGCACTCCTTTTTACCGTCATAAACTCCCCACAGGAAGCCCTTTCATGAAGATGGCTCGAGTCATTTTCGTTTCATTTCGCAAAGCCAATGCGCCGATGGCACGCGGCCTCACACAATTCCACGAGCTGCCTTCAATAGAATATGAGCGGAAAGGCACCTTTCCAATCCAGTCCACTAAGAGTCTAAGGTAATGTGAATATTTATTTAGGTAAGATTCATTTTTTTTGTTTGTAAAACATCATAAAACACAATAAGAGTACACGCACTCCAAGGAGAGCCGGGGCTGGTGTTATGGAGCCCCATTCAATTATTTTTTTACAAACATTTTTGTATATGATGAAGTGACAAAAAATTATATACTTTTAATGAGCATATATATTTTGAAAATCTATATATCTATAATATATATTATTCTAAAACATTATATTTTGTAAATCATTATAAAAAAAATTGGGGCCCTTGTATATGGCCTAGGCCTGAGAGTTTTTACCCCAAAAAGAAGTACATACCTAAACCCGAATCGAAGTAACCAAAACCGGATCTGAACTTTTATACAAAAATATCCGAATGTGATTTTGGGTATATACCCCATTGTGCCACAAATGAAAAAGGAAATTAGTATTATGTAGAGAAATTGCTAACGGTATATATAATATGTAGAAATTAAATGTTTTATAATATTTAGAAAAATTAGTTTTGTAGATTTTCATGATAAATTTAGAGTATTTTGAAAATAGTCATTCATTAATGGTAAATTTGAAAAGTGGTATCAAACTTATGGTAAAACTGAAATTTTTCCTTTTATGTATTTCATTAGATACTCATTTTGAGATTCACCAATGAACTGTGTTGCAGATTTTTAGACAGAGCTTCCCTCAAAACAGGAACAACAGATCGGTGGAATCTTTGTACAATCACAGAAGTGGAAGAAACAAAACAAATGCTAAATATGTTACCTGCCATGTGTGCAACTTTTGTCCCAAGCACAATGGTCGCTCAAGTCAACACTTTGTTTGTCAAACAAGGAACCACTCTAAACGCAAGGATCGTCGGAAACTTCAGCATCCCTCCAGCGAGTCTCACTGCCTTCGTCACAGTGTCAATTCTCGTATCCATTGTCATATATGATCGAGTCTTTGTCAAGATAACTCGAAAATTCACCGGGAATCCAAGAGGCGTTACTTTGCTTCAACGAATGGGAATTGGTATTATCTTCCACATCCTCCTCATGACTGTGGCATCTTTCACCGAAAGGTATTACTAAAAATTTAAGACCAGCATGACAACTTTTCATAAATATTTACACTTACACTACAAGAAAACAACCTACTCACCGCGGAATCTGTTGGAATTCAATATTCCCAAATGATTTCCGACGACTTATGGGAATTTTGTACTAACATCCTCGGATTTAATTATTCAGTCTTGAATGTATAACTAGCGCATACATCAATTGATTGATTGCACTATATATATTTATTTAAAAAATCATGTCATTATGTAGTAATTCCATATTCTCTTGTATTGCATTTGTTGCCTTACACTTATTTTTTATTTGGCAATTTTGTAACAGGTATAGACTCAAAGTCGCTGCTGATCATGGACTCATCCACCAGAAGGGAGTAAAACTACCATTGACAATATTCGTTTTGCTTCCTCAGTTCGTGTTGATGGGCATTGCTGATGCTTTCTTAGAAGTTGCAAAGCTAGAATTTTTCTATGATCAAGCTCCTGAGAGCATGAAAAGTCTAGGGACATCGTATTCGTTAACGAGTTTAGGGATGGGGAATTTCTTGAGCAGTTTCTTGTTGACGACGGTATCCAATATAACGAAGAAGCAAGGAAGAGGATGGATTTTGAATAATCTTAATGAGTCTAGGTTGGATTATTATTACTTGTTCTTTGCGCTTCTTAATTTTGTTAACTTCCTCTTCTTCTTGGTTGTGGTTAAGTTTTATGCCTATAGAGCTGAGGTTACTCATTCAGTGGTGAAAGAAGGGGAAGCGAAGGTGATGGGTGTCAAGGAGAATGAATAACCTAAATATATTGTTTTTCCTTAAAGGTATTATGTTTTCTTTTTAATCTGTGAGTTTCTTTTTTCTTTTTTAATCTGTGAATTTCTCCATGGACCTTTACTTCAAATGCCTCGTACATTAATCACATGAACATTCCAAATATCAGTTTACCCTTAAATACATAATCACTGTAATATTTTTGTAAAGAAATAATCACTATGATTTTTATACCAAGACATCTAAAAGCCAAAATAATTTTCAACCGGGGGCAGAATAATATATTAAAGAAACAATTTATATATTCTTAGAAATTATAAATATATTATTAGATTGTGATATGCGTCTTGCTGGAAGTGAGCATGTTTTTCGTTTAGTTTTGAAACAATTACTCGGTTTCATACCAAATACTCTAAATACAATTGAATAATAAATGAAAAATTGTGTATAATTTGTTAATGTAAAACATATATAGAACATACCAGTGCTTAATATTGCATATACAAAATGTCTGAAAATATTTTAATAGCGCTGGATCATCTTTCGTTTGCAACATTATGGCCTCTTTTTTAAAATATTAAAATTGGGCTGGATCAATTATGTAAAGCGCAATCTAAGGGATGAGAAAAACAACCGAATCAAACTGAATAAGACCAAACCAATCGAACAGAAATCGACGTAAACCAAACCAAACCATAGTCTACTATCACATAGTTTGGTTTAAGATTTTTCTAAACTGAACGATTTAATTTTAAACCAAACCAAACCAAGAAACTAACGTGTTTTGACCTTTTGTTATTATTTGAATTAAACATACTATAATATACAATATACGAAAATGGTAAGACTAAAGTCACTAAACTCACACATTCTGTTTACAATTTTAGTTAGTGAAACTAATATATTAGGTTTATGATAGTGGAATCATGGGTATAAAGTTTTAATAAAGATACAAATAAATATTGTATAGTTTATGTATAACATATACTAGTTATTGATTTGTTGCAGTCTTTTTTTTTATGATATCCACATGGAATATGGTTCATTGCAAGCTTTTTTATGGTATAAGAGACATAATTAACAATGTTAGTTTTTTTTTGTTTTTTATTTATTTTAGTTAATTTTGATTGTGTTATTATAAACTCTTTTGTAGTTTTAAATATTTTTATTCAATTTTATATTGAGTTAGTTTACATAGTTTATTATTTATTGTCACCAACGTGATGATTTCATGACCATACATTTATGTTTTAAAACATAATTTCTCTTAAAGAACTAAACTAAGGAAATCCGATTAAACTGAACCAAAACATAAATCGAACCAAAACACAAACCAAACTGAATATAAACTAAACTAAAACTGATCCAAACTAAACTAATTATGGTTTATTTCAGTTGGAAAAATTCTAGAATCGAATTAATCAAATCGAAGCGAACCAAACCAAACCGAGAAAATAACCAAAGTCCCTACCCCTAGCGCAAAGTATGTGTACCTGACATATTATGTTTTGATCTAGCTGAAGTTTTAGTAATTGTCGGGAACAAAAAACGATCTTAATCTAAAAATGGATCAAAATTGCAAACTAAATCTTTCTTAAGAGCCGCATTAACCTTATCACCATGTAGTACAAATTTGTGGAAAAATAGTATTAGATACGTAAGGCAAATAGCCAATGCAAATAAAAACAGTATTAACCATAGTATAAGCAACAACCGAATGAAACTTACACTATTTACGACTAAGAACATTTCAATACTCTCTCCACCAGCTACAGAATATTGTTATGATATATATGTGATAGTATAGATAAGAGAAGTAGAGCTGATAAAGATAAAAGGTGCACATATTGTTACTATTGTATGCCTCTTCTTCTTAGGTTTTCCGCCTAATGCGAAGTCTTCCATAAGTCTTCTCATGTATTAGATCTTAAAAATAATTTATAAATTTTATAAAATATATTTTTATAAAGAAAAAATCCAAATCATGTAGTTATAAATATTTCTAAATGATGTTGATTAATTAAATTTAAATTGTTTTTAACATAGGTGAGTGAATGTAGATTGATTCATGATGACACTCGAGAGATAACATATGTTATACTATTGTTTGTATTTTAGAGTTACCTTTTGGAATCTTATCTTTTTTAAAAACAAAATTAAATTTGACATATATGTATTTAGTTTTGTTTATATTAAACACTTTATAAGTTTATTTTAAGTCTTATAAAGTGTTTTAATTAATTATTTGATTTTAGGGTTTGGAAGACTTTTTAGGAGACTTCCCAAGAAATATTTCAGGAAGTCTTTTAGTGCATTATCTTAGAAGACTTGAATGAATAGTAGATGTGGGGGTTTATAATACTTCCTTGGACGTCTTTTGAACCAAAAGTATTTAACCTAATTGGATTTTTGTCTTGTTATATAAAGAAAATTAACACATTTTCTATCTTCCTATCAAATGGTTACAACAAAAATATAATGTTTCTTACTCTAAAACTCTGCAAACTATTTCTAATCTCTTTGAAAATGAAAACACCAAACTTGTAAAATCCTAGTAATAGACTTGTAAATTTACGTAGAAGTATTTTCGTCGTAACCTTTTGTTGTTAGAGACACGTTTTCTTGTAGTGTTTGGATACATATTTAGACATTTTAATATATATATATATATATATATATTTTTTTTTAGCAAATGTAATTTTTAAGATGAAGAGATAAATCATCATACATTTTAACAACTTCTTCTAAACCAATACAATTTTTAAAATGAAGAGACAATGTTAAGACGAAAAGGTACACATGTGTATATATATTGACAATATGTATTAAATCAATTAAATTTTAATAAAAAAAACATATTATTAAGATGGAATGTTATAATATATAATATCAAACATGTTTTTCTTGACTGCCCACGTCATCAGTTTTTATAGGAAAAAAAGTTACATCCAACGGTTTACTTTCTCCCAATTTTATAATATAACGGACATGATTTTATTTTTTTATAAGATATGAAATCATCAAAATGTTTTAACAAAGAACTTGTCTTTCTCTGATGCACCCTTTAAATGTATTTGTTAATTTCTGACGATGCACCTTTTCACACGCCTCTTTTAATTTCTGAATGAAATACCCTTTCATATTTCTCTTTAATTGTTTGAACAACACACCTTTTCACATGCCATTTTAATTTTTGTCAATACACTATTTTAATTGATTAACACATTGAAATTTTTAACTAAAATTCAAGGGTTAAGTTTTTTTCGCTGTGCAATCTAACTGATATAGTTTATTAATTCAATAAAATATGAATTTATCAAATTACTAATTCAAAAGGTGTCTTTAAGTTTCTTTGTGAAGCAAGACTTCTCTAAATACACACCCTTTTAGAAATTGCATCTTTTCACAGATGTATATATTGTTTGCTACTTCCGCATTTCTCCCTCATCATCATTGTTCGCCACTTTCGTATTTCTTACCGAATAACTTCCCAAGTGTCTAGAGTGTGACACATATCTTAAACACTACAATCTAAAAAATACCAAAGATTTCCTAAGACCTATCCTTTAAAGTTATAAATTACTTTAGCAAATATTAATAACCATATGAAACCTCGAAGAGGTGCAACCATGTCGGAACCAAATAGGTATGAACATGTTGTGATCAAAGAGGTGCAAATGTATTGTCACCAAAGTTGTGCAAATATATCATGACCAAATAAGTGCAAACAGATCGTCACCAAATAGGTGCGAATAGGTCGTCACCAAAAGGGTGTGAACAGATCATCACCGAAGATGTGGAAACGAGTCGTTACCCCAAGGGTGCAAATGGATCATCACTTAAGGGGTGAAAATATGTTGTGACCAAAGAGGTGCGAATGGATTGTCACCCAAGGGGTGCAAACATTTTGAGGCCGAAGAGGTACAAATATTTTGTTGCCGAAGAGGTGCGAACATTTTGTGTTCGAAAGGGTTCGAACATTTCTTGTCCAAAGGGATGCGGACATTTTATGTCCAAAAAAGTGCAAACGTACCATGTCCGAAGGGGTGCGACCGTGCCGTTTTCCAAAGGGGTGTGAACGTTTTGTGTTTGAAGAGGTGTGAATGTGTCTTGAATGATGAGGTGCAAACGTATTATCACCAAAAGGGAACATATGTATCGTTGTCGAAGGGGTGCAAACTTGTTGTCACTGAAAATGTCATAATAATCTATATGAATAGTCATGACTTTAATTATTTTAAAATAGTACTTTTACAATTTATTTTAAATAGACACATGGTTAATAAAAGACACCTTGAATTATGAAAAGACACAACTCTTACTATTTATAAATTTTAAAGAATAAAAATAATGAAAACACACAACCTTATTATAGATACATATATTATTTAATAAATTAGTAAATTTTTAAAACTAACTTCACTTTTATAACTAAAAGACGCAATTTTGATATTAATTGAGATTGTAATTATCAATGGATTTAATTCTATTACATTATTGTCCATGTGCATGAACTTTATTTGACATTTCATACAACAGAGGAGCTCAAAAAGCTCTCCCGAAATTCACAATATACCAATACAAATCACACGAACAGAATTCAACTAGTCAAAACCCCTTATTTAGTAGTACTACATGGTTTTTGATATTAGTTGAATCTTGAAACTGTTAAAACATTCTTGAAACTTTCGTAAGCGAGCTCACGCATTTATGCTTCGGAGACGGCACAATAAGCATGAAGAGTAGATGGAGCTCTACGACCAGCCTCAGTGTGATAGAAACTCATCAAGTCAACATAAGTGAATGGTTTGAAGACACGTGGATAGTTCTCGTCAACAAGTTCTTTTGGTGGTTCAATGATGTAACCTGCGTTTGGAGTCGAGAACAATGCTATTGAATATCTTGTCTTCTTTTTCTCTGTTACTCTCACTCGATGAAACGGACGAGTTAGTCTACCATTCATAAGTGCCTGCAAACAAAAAGACAAAAACATCACCAAGTAAATTCTTGTTACTTTTTTTTTGTTAAGAGCAAAGTCATATTAGAAGAAAAACAAACACATGATGTATAGACAAGGCATGCGCTTGTAGTGAAAGTGATAAGAGAAAATAAAACATTAGTTGCTAAGGATTTGGTTGGTCCCCTAAGTCCTAAACCCTAGTGACTAGTGAGAGTGAACAAGAGCAAATAGAATCATAAAACATAAATTTGTAGAGAGAGACTTTGGTTGGTCCCCTTAGTGAATGTGAACCAAAATCACCTTTTTGTTTCTATTTTTCTCCACTAGTTTTTTTTTTTTAATTTTAGTTTTTTTTCTTCCACTACTTCTAATTTTAAAAGATGGGTTACTTTCTATTATTCCAACACTTTCTGTTTCTCTTTAGTTCTAGTAGATATCCTATGTAATCATGCACAACCATATCAAAACCTTAAAACATCTGGACAGATCACAAATCATCAACGTTTAGAAAGCAAAAAAACACACCAGAAGTTATAAGGTGGAATTATTTTTGTAACTATCACATATCAATAAGCAGTAAGAAAATTTAGTTTGACTTTAGCTT
This sequence comes from Moricandia moricandioides, assembly GCA_905132885.1. NCBI lineage: Eukaryota > Viridiplantae > Streptophyta > Magnoliopsida > Brassicales > Brassicaceae > Moricandia > Moricandia moricandioides. Next base: position 8,782 of record CAJHQQ010000521.1, read on the forward strand.
TTAAGAATATAAAAGTAATCTAAGGAATATTTTTAGCATAAAAACCATGATTATTATGAGGAGTGGTTGATATTTTACGTGGGTATGTCATCTTAAAGAACAAAGAAGAAGTTAACTTACATATACAGAATCTCCAGCCATAACAACGAAAGAGTTATGAGATGGTTTCAATCTGATCCACTTTTCATCTTTGGTTAAAACCTCCAAACCTTCAATCTCATATTGATAAAGCACCGTGAAAAGGTTTTTATCAGTATGAGAAGGTAGACCCAATTTCTTCTCTTCATCATCAGCACCACCATTCGCTTTAACACTAGCACTAGTACGAGTACCAGTGTTAGCATCAGCATCAGCATTAGCATTAACATCAGTACCAACGTCGGCGCTAGACTCAACACTAGCACAATCACTAGTATTAGCATCAACACCAGCACCAACGTGGCCATTAGCCTTAGCACCAGCACTAGAGTCATCATCGATATGAACATTAGCAATACCATTAACAATATCATTAGTATCAGCAACAACATTGGCATTATCACCGGCACTAGCCGAACTGCCAGTACCAACATCTGCATCAGCCTTCGCATAATCATTCGTCTTAGCACCATCACCAGCATCATTAGCACCAGCCGCAACATTAGTATCAACCTCAGGTGGTGCTATATACTTCATCAGTCGCAAACGGTAATTCGTTGACTTGAGATGTTCATCAAAGTACTTCTCTATCCCAAAGCTCTCCATAACCATTCTTCTCACCATTACATCCAGTTCGGCTAGCTTCTCTGAAAACTTCTGGATCGTCTCGCTGTTTTCAATACACAGAAATTTATTTTTAAAAAAAAATTAAATAGAGAGGAGAGAAAACAAAACAAACAAAACGGGAGAACGTATTATAAAAACAAAACTCACGCTTTAAGTAGAAGCAATTAACAAAAATAACGAACAAATATATTTGATATAAATCAGCAAGAATTTACGAACAAGTTTCAATATATCAGTATTCTAGCGTATCGTTCATAAGCAAAACTATTTTTTTAAACCTATTTTGTTTTTTAAAAAACGATCCAGGTGGTGTCAAGCCGCCCATCTATGCACTAATCGCGTATAAAGCGCCTGCCTAGCGATTTTATGAACGTCAACCTATATTGTGTACTTTCACATAACATAACCTTACCTGATACTCTTGTTACCCTCACAATCAGGGCGTAACAGTTGAGTAAACTCGTTAACTTTCTCCAAAACCTCGGCATCCTGGATCCCCAGGCTCTCGGAGAGACCATTATGAGTGGAATATCCAGTGTAGGGTTTCGGAGAAACGTTTCTCTGCTTAGCCTCAACTGGTAAGTCGAAAAGCTCTTTCATGGCTTCCAAAACCGATTCCTTAAGCTCCTCTGACACTCTATCATATGACACCTCGAAAGCTCCGTAGTCTTCAAGGGCTTTACGGACATCACTCCTCACTTCAACCCACTTCTCACTTCCCGGTTTTAGGGTTTTGTCGGAGAGATAGATCACTGGAAGTTGAGGAGTACACTCTGAACCCATTCTTCTTTCCTTTGGTGCAAATCCAAAAATACATTTACAAATGTTAATTAGCTCTTATTAAGTTACAACCCAATTTTTTAGTTATATATTTGATTATAAAAACACTCAAAACTCATAAGAAAATTACCGTTGGAGTTTTCTTGATTAAGAGACAAAGTTGGTTTTCTTTGCTTAAGGGATTTTTGCTTACGTGCTGAGAAAGTAAGTGGTGGAAGGTCTTATTTATACTACAGATTTAAACACATGACGCTTTTAATTCTTTTTAGCGTTGTCTTGAGAGAAGCACGTGTGGGTTTAATATATACTCTAAACGAAGGGAGGAAAGTTGGTGAATTTATCAGAAAAACATACAACTTTCTTAAAGTTGGTGAAACATTTCCATCTTCTTTGTATCGTCTCAGTACATTACGTAATCCTTATACTATTAGTATGAACAACAACTCAATGACTAACCTCATGTATCTTTTTTAGGTTTTGAATCTCAATGGTATTCAACATGGCCATTTAGTTTTTAATATGAGAAAAAAAGAAAAAATAGTCTGTTTAGCAAAAAAAAAAAAGAGGAAAAAAAGTCTCGGTGAAAAAGAGAGGTTTTGAGAAAGAAAGCCAACAGAAGTTTTCTTTCTTTAGAATATTAGTTACAAAACTATCTTTAGGGAACTAAGTTTGTGATCAAATGGAACAAGAATTTACATTCTAAACTATAAACATTCAAAATCTTATACCTTAGGGCAATCTCATTGGGAAGTTCTAGAACAGTATCTAAACATTAAAAAGTACAAAAATGTCAAAGTTAGTGAGAAAAGAGAGTGAGATTCCAGTAGAAAAAAAAAGAAAGAGAAACACTTGCATGGTGATTTGATTACATTATTTTATGGTTAAAATTTAATTAGTAATTAGATTATATTAAAAGTAATAATATTTTATTTATAAGATATGAGAATAGGAGGTTTTGGGAAATATTTAGGACTCCTGGAGAAAATAAGGCGTAGGAGAAACGATACTTTTGAGTACATTAGGCAAAGAGTAATGAATAAATTAGATAGCTGGCACAATAGATTTCTAACACCAGCAGGAAGAGAGGTATTATTGAAAGCGATCATCACATCTCTACCAACTTATGCAATGTCCTACTTTATGCTTCTTAAAGGATTGCTAAATGAAATAACCACTGGTATGAGAAGCTTATGGTGGTCAGAAGGATAAGAAGAAAATTCCATGGATTAGCTGGAAAAAGATTATTGCTTCAAAATGGGAGGGTGGTCTAGGAATAAGAGATATGGAGATATTTAATTTAGCTTTGTTAGCTAAGCAAGGTTGGAAAATCATAAAGAATCCATCCTCTTTATTGGCTAGAGTAATGAAAGCTAACTATTTTAGGCATGCAAACTTTTTACATGCTCCCAAGTTATGCTTGGTGCAGCATATTGTAGTCTAGAAGCTTGCTTAAACAAGGAATCAAGTGTGATACGCCCAAAATTGAAGGATCACTCTAAGTTCGAAGGATTGGATAAGCCTTGCACCGAATGAGCTAGAAAGCACAAACGATCAAGGGAAGTGGATGGAATGGTCGCACAAGGGCTACAGAAGACCCTTGATATTCCAACTCCTAAGCCCAAAGATATGACTCACTCCAACGACTTAGAAGCTACGATGTTCGATTAAGAACAAAGGATTCAACAAGAATAAAAAAGAAAGTTTTTTTATTTAAAATGTTGAATGAACAAAACAATACAATAGCTAGCCTTTATATAATAGGCTATGGGTTACACCAAAGGTCTAAACTTATTCTAAGAAATACAAACTACATAAATATGTTGGACTTGACCAAAGACCAAAGATTTGACCAAATTTTGAAAGTTGTGGTCGAAAAACTCTTCGGCTGGTCTCATCCTTTCGCATGGTCGACGGTCAAAGAATTGCCGTCAGATTGATATATTATTCGACCATGAAATGTAGTTTCTTGTTGGGCCTTTCTTAAACAACTTCAAACGCTGATTTTTGAATGAGAACAAGACCTCCATGTTTTGTTTCAAGTCCATTAGCTTCTCTCGGTCTAGAACTTTATAGATCAAACCGATAAGACCCATAAACAGCCCATTAAACCAAGCTATGATCAGTTACCGAGCTGGTTCATACCTGATTTTCCTACCTTGGTCCATGATGCTGGTCAGGGTCGCATCATTCCCTCTTCCTTTAAAAGGATTTGTCCTCAAATCCGGACCTTCTAGGATGAATGAACCGACATGGTTTTGCTCAGTCAAGGTGTTTCTACTATTCTTGTGCACACGCGCCCCTACTCCAGGCTCAAAGATGAGGTGTTGTAGACCCTCTTCAGGCCTCAGTAGCTCCACTGGGTCGTACTCCTTGCAAACGAATGGCTGAACCAGTTTATCACTTGATAAAGAACCGAGAATATCACCTGAAGCATAAGCGGTTGTGAGATCTTTTTCATGATCACCTTCTGGTCCACTATCAACCATATTTTCAGCCACATTTTGGACACCCAAGAGAAAACTTACAGCCTCTGGTTCTTCCTTTTGATGCAGCTGGTCGTCCATAGATTATGTTCGGACATAAACAGTCGATAGCTCCGGTTCGATATCTTTGGCCTCTTGATCTTCTTCCAACACTGATGATGGACGTGGGTCTGTGATCCTTTGATGGATCTTAGACTTGAAACTCTCCAGCCATATCTCAAAACCCTCATTCATATTCTCTTCAGTTTTGGTCGATGGAGTTTCTACAACTTGTTTTGATTGTGGCTTTTTGACAGCCTTCTTTGGACTACTCGGTTTAACTTTCTTTGAACCAGAATCAAGGAAGATTCGTGTACCTTTTTTGCTGAGTCGTTTCTTCCATTTGTCTCTCTCAGGTCGTGACTTCTTGGCTTCCTCCTCTTGGTCACGCTCATATTGTGCTATCATCTCGGCTGTACGTTTGTTGTACCTCCATTCTCGCAACCTTTCTTCTTGTGCTTTAAGTTCAGCCTCCTCTTCATATTTTTCTTAATAAACCAAAAGACACAGATCTCTTAGAAGATGAAGAGTTGTACCTCTATTCTCGCAAATTTTCTTCTCGTGCTTTGCGCGCTGCCTTCTCTTCATAGTTTTTCAACAGTCCAAAAGACAGAGTTGATATCTTAGAAGATGAAGAGTTACGAATGTCTGACTGTGAATAAATCCAAACCTCAGAGTGGCTCTGATACCACTTGATACGCCCTAATCGGAAGGATCACTTTAGTTTGGTGTTGGATATGATCCGAGAAGGCAAATGGCACTTCTGGAACTGAAATGGATTGAAGGGATCGTCAAGAGATGCGGAATGACTCCTGATATACCCACGATCTAAGGCTGACCACCTAAGAACGGATGTAGTGCGTTGGCTAACCACCAAATAACACACAAAAATGAATTGGCTGACCACCAAATCAACAAGCCGGTTCACACCAATGAATTAGCTAAAGAACTCTCTATCTCTCTCAGAGAATAGAAGAAACAAAAATAAACTCAAACTTAGACTTGCTTTATTGGATGAATTCAGTTCATATTTATAGGATTACAAGTAGATGAAAGGATATAAGACAATAAATATCTTTGTGTAAAAACAATGCATAGAAAAAAAGAAATTTTTGACTAGAACATGATAAATGAGTCAAAGGTGTGGAATCTGATGAAGATTGGTCAAGGATAGCGATTTTGAGGAAGATTGGTCAAGGAAGACCCTTCATTGAATGCACAAATGTCTGAATTCGAGAGAACCGAAGATCTTCTTATTTATAAATTGCATAACTCCCACATCTGAACTCCGTTTGATCTGATTCTTCTTCGAGGAGCTCCGTAATTGGGTTGAGAACATTCTCCAAGTGATTTCATGCATAGAAGCCTCGTGGTTTGGAAGATATGAGTCAATAAATGAACATATATCATTACTACTTCCCATGATCAAGCCATGCATGTCTTTTTTGTCCGGTTCGCTACTCAAGGGCGCATCAAAGTGAGTAGTGGGAGATGGAAGGAAAATAACAATATGGGAGGATAATTGGATTTACACACAACCAGCTACTCCAGTTTTAGGAGCAGGTAAGGACATATTCCCACAATTAATGGTCCAAGACCTCATGATAGAAGGAACTCAAATCTGGAATGAGCAGTTTATCAATAACATCATAAGACAAGAGGATGCATAATATATTCTTAACATAAGAACGAGTTCAAGAATGTGCCAGAATACTCCTATATGGAACTACACAAATTCAGGTGAGTATACTGTCAGGCCAGATTACCATATTTGCAATCAAATAATGAACCACCAAAGTTTGAAAGGGCAAGGTAACGGGAGAGTATCAGAGGACATGAAAGTGAACTGCTCATGTATATAGTTATTATCCTTGCCTCCAAAAATTAGAACTTTTTGGTCGAAAATTTTGCATGATGGCCTACCTGTGGCTGAGAACTTAAAAAAAAAGGAACATAAAGGTTGATAACACTTGCCAAATGTGTGGAGAATATCCTGAATCACAACACCACTTATTGTTTCATTGCAGAGTGACAAAAGAGATATGTTCTCTAGCTCTTACAAATTTTAGAGTGGCTGAAGGAGTTCGGGAAAATATTCAAGAAAATGTAAAGAAACTCATTACACTGGCAAAAAGGACACAAGAGAGTTACTAAACTTCTATATCGGATGGAGAATCTGGAAGAAGAGAAACAACCTAATCTTCCAGCAGAGAAATGAACACATTGTGAAAGTTATTTATGATGCAATAAGAGATTCAACCCAATGGGAGGAGGCGAATACTTGTTTGAATCAGCAAAATAAATGAGAAGAGAGATAGAAAAAGGATCCACTACAGTTTCAACAAACAATGCCACCATATGCTCAATACTACTGTCAAGTTGATGCATTATGGGAAAAAAAATAAGGAAGTAGCAGGTTTTGGTTGGTCCTTGCACAACATATAAGGCAACCAAATGCTAAAAGGATCCTCTTCCATACGTTCAACAAACACTCCAACGGAAGCAGAAACAGAAGCACTACGCATGGCTGTCAGACATATGCAAACACTTGCTTTCAGTAAAGTATAAGTGACAACATGAACCTTATGGATGAGTTGGCCCAATATACTTTAGGAACAACCAACGTTAAAGTCCGTAACACGAAGAATATCTCCATGATATAGGACATCGCTGCGGCTTCAAAAGAAAATAGTTATACTTTCTCTTATGTGTCTCGAAGTAGATTAACCTTAGTAGACGCACTCGCCAAAAAATGAGATAGTAATAAACATAAATATGTAATAATTCGGTTTTAACATAAATATAAATAGGTTGACAAAAAAAGAAGAAGAGATGATCTTAGCTAGTTAACTAATCATGTAACCAGTAACCCTACTTACATTCTAACCAGTGTAAAAGATTTGACGTTTACATCAAAAGAAAAAAAAAATTGACGTGATTTCGTGCTATTATTGCCATTTGAATACTGAGGCCAGTGATTGGTTGTCTCATAAAGCAAAATAATAATTTAGAGCAAAAAGGAACAAGGCCCATCGTTAAAGGACGCAATATCCTTTTGATTGTTTTCGTTTGGATCCAACGATTCAACTGCATCCACACATCGACTCTGGAATGTTTCTGGAGAGTTCGCTATAAACAAGACTGTGGGTCGAAGATCATGATTTGATGAATAAACTTCTGATAATATTTCTAATACTAATTTAATCAATTTTATTTTTATTTTTTAAAAAGTAACTTATAATTCTAGGATTAGTTAATCTAAAACTTAAGTTTTAGAATTGAGAGAAGTGGGGAGGGTTTGGAATATGGAGTTTAGAATTCTAATAAATATTTAAATAAAATTATTATTTTTTAAATAGTTACAAAAAGAATTTTCTCAAAAAGAAAATTGAAAAAGTTATAAAAATTTGAATTTTAAAAAATATAATTTGAAAAGTATTTTTTATTTTTTATTTATTTAAATAATTATTTATATATATATATATATATATATATATATATATATATATATATATATATATATATATATATATATAGCAAGAGGGTAAGAGTCTTTTGTCTCTTAATAAAAAACTAGATTTTGATCCGTGTAACCGTGCGGCTGTTTGATTTTATTTATATATTTAGAGATTTATTTTATTATTAGTGACATATATATTTAGCTTAATCATATATTTTAAATTTTATATAAATATTTTAATTTATGTCGTACTTGATCACTTGTTTTAAACCGTCACATGTATTTGTCGCTTCTTATTATATATTCATCTTATTAGATTTGCATTTGATTGTTAAACGAATCAATATATGCATGAAACAACACTTTTAAAAAATTATTTTTTTCTTACCCGCACTTCAAAATTCTAAATTAAATTTTAATAGTTTTATGTATTTATGTCAAATAAAATGTTCTTGTTTATATAAAAGTTTAAAATATTTAATTTTTATACATATATAATATAAAATAGTGTGTTAATATAGTTTTATCATATTTAGTCTAGTATAATAACTTTTAATTTGTAGATTATGATTATAAAAAGAATAAAGATATGACAAAAATTTTATTTTACATTTAATAAATGATAATCAATATATATTAAGGTATAATAATATTTTATTATTAATTACGAAATTAGTAAACATATTTACATAAAATTTTAAAATTAAGATCTTGTTAAAATATTTTTAGCAGATTTGTTATAATTTAAAATATATCTAGTAATTTAAAGAAAATATATCAAAAGATATTATGATTAAAGTAGTTACACATCTTTTATATTATTTCTTTTAAGAAAATACATGAAATAAAAGTTTCAACGAAAAAATCACACATGAAAAAATAATGACTTCTATTTTAATAGTATAAACTACACTTTGACCTGCACTTGGAAAGCACGAGTTTTGATTTTTGCCATTTTAAAAAAATATTTAATAATATTTGTAAAACGACAGTTTTTAGATATTTTTAGGTTCCTACAAACCTACCCGATTTTGAATGATCCTACTCGACACCGTCTGTAAATTCATAATATCCGGATGTAAAACCATTTTAAACCCCAACATTCAGAAAAACCGAATTGTAGTCGATGCATACTTAGATGACCATGTCTAACACCCTCATGGGTGTTGTCGTAAATTGTAATATATAATATATATAATTGTGTTTGTCTTATATATGTTTGCTTGAAGTTGTTCATATTGTATTATTGTTTGATCTATTAAAGAAGAAGATTTATGTAATACTCCGCTGGATCATAAATATACTAAATTATTTTATATTTATGTTGAAATAAGTAAAATTGTATAACTAACAAATTAATCTCTTTGTCTAAATTACTACAATTTTTATGTTTGCATATACCATATTTAAACTAATAGGAAACATCTTTAAAATAGTTAATATAAAATATAGTTATTATAACAACCTGAGAAATAGGATACATGTAAATGTATATGTATATTACATATTTACGTTAACGACTATTTTTTTTAAAATGAATCTGTTTAATCACACACATTGAAATATTTTGGATCTAACTATTGATTTAATGATATATTTATGTATATTCTATACAAATTTGTATATACAATTGAGATGTTTTGGGCCTTATGTTAATGAAATTACTAAAAAGACATAAAAAAAACACTACTATCTTTGTTTTCAAACAAAGCTCTTTTTAAAATCTGCTATTTATGTTTTCAAACAGTACAAAATGTACTTTAATTTTAATAAGATAGATATATTTATAAAGTGTTTTTTATTAAAAATAAAGATAAAAAATGATATTAATGATGTGGTAAACATAAAATTTCTCTATAAATTTTTTCAAAGAAATTCGAGAACGAGATGAAGTTTTCGATGGATAATTAGCTCCAAGCATGCGTAGGATTTGCAAATATTTTGTACCCAGATCCGTGTCTTGTGCTGTAAAGTTTTTGAGATCCATTTCCTTATCCAACTTTTTTAAAAAAAAAATTGGACCCTAATATGAGCTAAAAAAATCAAAAACTAAAATGAGCCCTATGCAAATGCACCTCCAGCACAAGGCCGGAGCCGAGCCTGTTTATACAGCTTCAAAAAGAGCCTGTTTATACAGCTTCAAAAATAACAAGAAAAAGTAAAATATACAACAACATTGCGTATACATTCGTTATGTGTTTAAAAATAGAGGCAACACATAGTTAACTGATCTTACAATACTTTCTTCCAGTTAGATTTGAATTACTTCAAGCTCTTTTTCTTTATCAAAGTCTAGCACTTGTATTTTCAGTTTTCAGTTACTTGGGATATCGAACATTGTAGACAGTTAAAAAAAAAAAAAAAAAAAAAAAAAAACATTGTAGACAGTTTATGAACATCATTCATCATTGCGACCATATGCATAGGACTTTTACATTTTGTCGTTTACATGATTTTTCAAGTATTTTTAAATACTTTACTTTTGAATTTCTTTTGGTAATTGAACCCAACCAACATCACGAGACTTTATGCTCTCACGATACAATTGAACTTTTCTTATTTCTTTTCCAAGACATCACCAACAATTATGAATTTTTGTATCACTTGTCTTACAAAAGATGTTGTAAAAACCGGACCAGATATGGTCAACGTTAATAATTTGAGAGATAGTGAGATAAATAAAACATTATATTTAATGTGGATAAACCCGAAAGGTAAAAACCATGGACAAGGTAGAAGAATTTATTCCGAGGAAAATAATAAGAGTTACAATCTTTCAATTATAACAGAGAAAACGACTATTAATTTTCTCATTATAACAGGAGAAAAATATCCAAACTCTCTAAATAATTTTCTCTTGACCCGATCTCAAATACCCGTACGAAAATATACAAAATAGATAAGATAAAAACTATCTCTCTCTCCCTCTCCCTCTCCCTCTCCCTCTCCATCTCCATCTCCATCTCCATCTCCATCTCCATCTCCCTCCCTCCCTCCCTCCCTCCCTCCCTCCCTCCCTCCCTCCCTCCCTCCCCCTCTCTCTCTCTCTCTCTCTCTCTCTCTCTCTCTCTCTCTCTCTCTCTCTCTCTCTCTCTCTCTCTCTCTCTCCCCTCCTCCTTCTTCTTGAAGCCACCGTCCAAACTATCTTCAATAATCTCCCACTTGAAGATTTGATTGAGGATCAATCAGATCTTCACGCCATTCTTTCTATCTTATCATTTCATGTTGCTTACGTCTCCATCAGGCCACAAGAGGATCAACAGCAAATAAACTTGTCAATACTTACTGCTTTTGTCATAAAATCTGCTATGTTTTCTTTTGTATGAATCTTTTGGATATCCACCATACCCTCACTTGCTCACGAACAAAGTGATAATGGACTCGAATATGCTTGGTTTTTGAATGAAAAGCTGGATTCCTTGCAAGATGCACATCACTCTGATTATCACAAAAGATAAATTCTCTTGTTTGTGCCCGAGTTCCTCCGTTAACATCTTCAAGCACATTGCCTCTTTACTAGCCTGTGTAGCTGCTACATATTCTACGTCTGTTGTTGACGTAGCCACAACTGACTACATTTTTGAAACTCAATTTACAACTCCGCTAGCAAGTGCAAACACATATCTACTTGTGAATTTGCTTTTATCCAGATATCCTGCATAATCTGAATCAACATAGCCACTGATAAAAAAAAATCTGATCCTCCATAAGATAATGCAACATTTGAGGTACCCTTAATGTATCTTAGGATCCTCTTAACAGAATTTCAGTGCTCTTTACCAGGATTCACCATGTACCGACTTACTACTTCCACTGCTTGTGCGACGTCTGGTCGTGTACAAATCATTGCAAACATTAAGCTTCCGATTATTGATGCATACGGTACTCGAGAAATTTTCATCCTTCCTTTTTCACTGCTAGGGCTCATACTAGAGGATAACTTGAAGTTAATAGGAAGTAGGGTAGAGATTGGCTTACAATCTTGCATGTTAAACCTCTGCAAGAATGTCTTCAAATAATTTTTCTTTGACAACCAAATCTTCCTATTATTTCTGTCTTGATGAATTTGCATCCCTATAATCTTGTTTGCTGGTCCCAAGTCCTTCATCTCGAAATCCCTAGCCAATTTGTCCTTCAATTCATTGATAAGATCATTGTTGGGGCCTGCTATTAATATGTCGTCTACATATAGCAACATAGGAATGAACTCTCTTTCACCACACCTCTTGAATATGCACAAGGGTATGCATGAAGTCTGCGATATCCAAAGCTCATAATTAAGGAATCAAATCTCTTGTACAAACATCTTGGCGACTGCTTTAGACCGTGCAAAGATTTTTTTAACTTGCAAACCAAATTGTCCTTTTCTTTTTCTTCAAAATCTTCTGGTTGGAGCATATAAATTTCTTCCTCAAGATCTCCATGAATAAAAACTGTTTTCACATCTTGTTGCCCTAGATATAAGTCAAACGTAGCACACATTTCCAATAATATCCAGACTATTGTAAGCCGAATCACATGTGAAAAGATTTCACTGAAATCAGTACCTTCTTTCTGAGCATATCCTTTTACCACCAATCTAGCATGATACCTCTCCACTTGGTCATCACCATTTCGCTTGATCTTATAGACCCATTTGTTTCCAATGGCTTTTTTCCTCACGGTAATGGTACAAGCTATCAAGTTTTATTTTTATGTAGAGCTTCAATTTCTTCTTGCATTGCTTCCATCCACTGAGATACATCTAGACTGCTTATTGCTTCTTGGAGATTTGATGGCTCTCCTTCCTCAGTTAGAAGACAATATGCAAAATTGCAGCTCATTTCATAGTCTTTGTGCCAAGCTGGTGTAGTTCTTAAACATTTTCCTATACTAAGTTCTTCTTCCAACTCGACAGGTTCTGCTTCCTTGTGTTGCTTCAAAAAAATCGCTTTTTCCACTTGTACTGCTACATTCTCTGACATTTCTTTTGAACTACTATTTTCTTCTTCGATCTTATTATCTTCTTACCAGGCGATAACACTTTATACCATCAGCATATCACAAGAACATACACTTTCTAGATTTTGGATCTAGTTTCGTAGTTTCTTGGTTATTGTACATCACATACACTGAACCCCCAAATATATGGAGGTATGAATAGTCTACATGCTTTCATGTCCACATATTCATCGGTGTTTTTAACTCATTTGTAGTTTATGGTGACCGATTTATCACATAACATGTTGTTTTGACTGCTTCTGCCCAGAATTTCTTCTTTAATCTTGAAGCTCCCAACATTGCTCTTGTTCTTTCTAACAGAGTCATATTCATCCGCTTTGCCACTCCATTTTGTTGAGGAGTGTATGATGTAGTGAACTGCCTTTTGATGCCCTCTGCTTTAAAAAAATTAGCTAAATGTATCACCAGTGTATTCGCATCTATTATCTGATCTCAAACACTTGATTTTCTTCTCATATTCAAATTCCACACATGCTTTGAAAACTGAAAACACATCCGCCTTACTCTTGATAGGATACACCCAACATCTCCTAGAGTAGTCATCGATGAAGGACACAAAGTACTTCTCTCCTCCTAGATATAACTGGTGCTTGCCACACATCAATGTGAACCAATTCTAGAACCGCTTTACTTCTAGAATTCGATGTGCTAAACTTCAATTGATGTTGCTTGTTTGTTACACAATGCTCACAAAAGGATAGTAATACCTTTGTGAGACCCAGAAGTAACTTCTTCTCTGAAAGAATTTGCATGCCTTGTTCAGACATATGCCCAAGTTTCTTATGCCACACCATTGTAGCCTTCTCACCTAGAACTGCTTGAAGCAACAGATGCTTCTGATTCTGAACAAGTTTCTCTTTTTAACATGTATAACTTCACATCTATCTTCTCTCCTTTAATAAGCTCAAGTGCTCCTCTAATTACTTTTAGATTTTCGTTCTCGACTTCAATTTTGCAACCAAGATCATCAAGTTGCCCCACATATAATAAATTATTTTTCAGGCCTTCCACATGCCAAACCTCATAAATAATATGAATTGTACCATCATACATCTTCATTTGAATGGATCCAGTGCCAACAATCTTAAGTTTATGATCATTGCAACTGTATACATATCCTCCTGAGAAGGGTTCATATTGATGGAACCATTCTCTTCTAGAGGTCATGTGATATGTAGCTCATGAGTGGAATAACCATATATCAGTAAACCTTTTGTTTTCCCTTGAAATTTCTGCTTCACAACCCAAGGCTATTCCATTATCTGAAGTGTTTGCTACATTTCCTTGAGGGCTGGAATTCTTCAATTCCCAGCAATCCTTCTTCAAGTGACCCTTCTTACCACAGTGGTAAAATTCAAAAATCTTCTTACTTCTTGACTTTGATCTACCATATTTGTGACTCTCACTTGAGCCATGCTCCATTAATCTCCCTCTTATCACCGTCAGTGCCTATACTTGTGAATTTTCTCGTCTGTCTTCTTTACTTTTGCGCCGACTTTCTTCTTCTAGAACCGCAACTGAAACTTTATCAAAGACTAGACTGCCGGTGGATACATTATTTGTTAAGTTGATGATGAATTGATCATATGAATCTGGTAGACTTTGAAGTAGAAGCTCAACACGTTCTTGTGATTCTACTTTATTCATATGAATTTGGTAGACTTTAAAGTAGAAGCTCAGCATGTTCATGTGATTCTACTTTATTCACATAAATCTGGTAGACTTTGAAGTAAAAGCTCAGCATGTTCATGTGATTCTACTTTATAACTCAACAAAGTGAGTTGAGAAATAAAGTATTTAAGGTGTTAATGTGCTCCGTCACTAAAGTAGATTCTTCCATCCGAAGAGTATAAAGCTTCCTCTTAAAATTTCTTTTATTGTGCAGCGATTTGGCCTCATACAGTTTTTAAAGGTGATCCAATATCTCCTTTATAGTATTCTTCTCATCCATGCTTGACAACACTCCATCTGCAAGGGCCAAATGAAGATTTGCAATAGCATTCTTGTCCATCTTGTTCTATTTATTATCATCTGTGTATGTCGCCGGCCTTGCAATAATTGCCGCTAAACAACCATCTTTTCTCAAGATAGCTTTCATCTTTAACTTACACAACGTAAAATTATTGGTGCTGAATTTCTCAATCTCAAATTTTTCCGCCATTGCTTCTTCTAGAACCTAGGCTCTGATACCACTTGTTGTAAAATTCCGACCAGATAGAGCAGGGTCGAAGCTAATAATTTAATAAATAATGTGATAAATGAAACACCGAATTTAATGTGGAAAACCCTGAAGGAAAAAAACCACGGACAAGGTAGAAGAATTTATTTCGAGGAAAATAATATGAGTTACAACTTCTCAACTATAACAGAGAAAACAATTATTAATTCTCATGTTATAACATGAAAAAATATTTGAACTCTCTAAATAATTTTCTCTCGATCGATCCCAAATACCCATAAGGATACAAAAGAAATAAGAAAAAAACTTTTTTTCTTCCCACTCTCTTTCTCTCTCTTTCTCTCTCTCTCTCTCTCTCTCTCTCTCTCTCTCTCTCTCTCTCTCTCTCTCTCACACACACACACACACACACACACACACACACACACACACACACACACACACACAATCTTCTTCTTATGGTTTCTCAAGATTTTGATGGATCGAAACCTTCACCTTTGCTTGCTATTTATATAAGAAACTAGCCACACGATTTGAAAACTTCATGCCACAAAGCTTGCAATTCTTCATCCACCAAGTGTGACAAATCCATTGTTCAAATTACGGCTTGGACAGTGCCGTAATTGTTGTCAACATTTTTGACTTAAATCCACCGTCCAAACTATCTACAACAAAATATGTAGAGAAATTGTAACCCACTTACAATCTCATTATAATTATTTTATGAGTCAGGAGCTTGTAGCATTTCTGTTGCTTTGAACCTTCGAATCCTCACCGGCCTATCGCCTTATATACTCGTTCTTTTCTCATGAATTTTATAGATCCGTTTTGGAACTTCGAAGAGACGAGAAATACAGACAAACAATGACTATAATTAAATAAAAAAATAAATTTATTATAGTCTTTATTATGTATGAAATGTTGTCATGTTGATATATCATGTTTTTATGAGTCTTGAGTCATTATTATATATTTGGAGTTGTTTTTAGAGTCTTTACATGTATGGGTACATTTTCGATGAATTTGAAGATTCCAGAACGCTTTGGAAATTGAAGAAAATTGGAGTGTAGAAATTGGAGTCGGATTCGGAATCAAGGCATGGTGTCGATCGATACTAAAGTGGTTTTGGTCAAACACCCTACGTGCATCAGCAAACCGATGTGAAAAACTTAACTGAAGTGATACTTTATTGCAGAATCACAACTAATCATTTTTGCAAACCTTTCTTCCCACGTACCGTGCAACAATGATTAATTGTAACAATAGTTCCACCATTAAATTGTCGAATAAAGTATTGAATGGTGGAACTATTGTCACAATTAATCATTGTTGCAGACCTTTCTTCAACTCTATTATTGTCTAATAGTCTCCTGTGTCAAATACATTGGCACATACAGAACGTTGCTGCAATGTACTCAGCCTAGGTAGTGGATAGTGCAATAATTGGCTGTTTTTGATGCCCAAGAAACTGCTCCTGATGTCAACATGAATACAAAAATCGTTGTACTTCTCCGATCATCCATATCACCAGCATAGTCACTCTCAGTGAATGCTGTAAGCTTCATACTGCTGCATTCACCTTCCTTTTATGTGTCCCATTCTCAATTGTACCATGTAGATATCTTAGTATTCTTTTTCAGCTTGCAATGTGACATTTTTAGATTAGCCAATGAATCTACTTACCAAACACACTTACATCACGTCCAGCCTGGTTTCTGTCAAGTACATGAGGCTTCCAACCAATTGTTTCAACAAGGTTCCATCAACCTTCTCGCCACTTCCATCCTTCTTCAAATTTTCATGGTACAATGGGATTCTTCATGGCATTGCTTTCCTCCATTTTAAACCTTGCTAAGAATTCTTGAGCATATCTCCTTTGACAGATGAAAATTCCATCTTGACTTTGTTTTTGACTTATATTCCATTCCAAATCCGACATCTCAAACTCAAGCATTATCGATCTCTTAAACTCATCACAGAAAGCTTTATCATTCCCAGTAAATATTAAATCATCAACATATATGCTGAAAATTAGAATATTTCCTCCCCTTGTCTTAGTAAATAGTGTGTGTTCACTAGAGCACCTTCGAGCTCTTCTCTCAGA
Source organism: Moricandia moricandioides (assembly GCA_905132885.1). Taxonomy (NCBI): domain Eukaryota; kingdom Viridiplantae; phylum Streptophyta; class Magnoliopsida; order Brassicales; family Brassicaceae; genus Moricandia; species Moricandia moricandioides. The sequence continues at coordinate 25,593 of CAJHQQ010000521.1, forward strand.
AAATAGGCCTCAATCTGATACCAAGCTTGGGGTGCTTGCTTGAATCCATATAGTGTCTTTCTCAGTTTGTAAACTTTCTCCTTCTCCCTTCCTTATAAACCCCTAAGGTTGTCTCACATACATTTTCTCCTTGATTTCTCCATGGAGAAAGCCGCTCTTGAAATATAATTAAATAATATCCCGATTTGACTGAGCTGCAATGACAAGTATTATAAAGCGGTATCAAGTCTTTCCACCGGAACAAACACTTCAGTGTAGTATTTGCCATAACACTGATCATAACACGCATACCCTTCACGGATCTAATTCGTAGTTTCCAGACATTAACCTCCCGATTGAGTAATCACTAACTCTCAACGGGTCCTCGCGCTGCTCGACCTCGACATCCTCTCCCGGGGTGGCGGGTCCAAACTCCTCTGAATCTGTAGTATTTGCCATAACACTGGTCGTCAACTTCATGCTGTAAAGACCAACCAAATTCCTCATCATTGCCTCTTAGGTCTTGAAGTCGTAATCGCTTCCCTGCATGCACCATAGAGCACCAACGGAACCTCGACATTCGCGTTAATCCCCGAAGGCTCTACAAAGTCAGCCATAAACCGCGTCGAACGATCATTGATGACCGAAGCCATCTCTCTTCGACCAGCTCTACGCTCACAGTAGAGAAGGCGCGCTCGCTCCCGCTCGGACTCTTTCTCGCGAAGAAGGCATGCCTCGGCCTTGCCCTTCACATGAGCATTTTTCTTCAGAGCCATCTCAGCTTTGAATTGAGCCATCTTTGATTCAAAATGGCTTACCCTAAGGGCCTCACGTGAAGGCCCTGCACAAAACCTTTCCTTAGAGGCGAATTTTCTAAAACGAGGCCGAAGTAAAAGCGAAAACTGACCCCCATGCAGACTCACGATGCTTCTGTATATTTCGTCGATCTGTCAGGTTCTCCGCTGGTCTTAGGCTGAACCGAAGGAACTTAAGGGAGACAAGATACTCGTGAAGGTCGGATCCACCTCCGCATGACAGAAACGGGGTCTGACAAGTACTACTCCTATCTCCAGCAAGGAGATCAAGATACCACTCCTCCGAGGATAGATCCACCCCCATCGAAAGCAACATCACATTCATCAGCAGAAACTTGTTTGTTTTTGGGATATCTCTCTCTTTCCCTCACAACGTGAATCTTGTATGGAATGTATTGGTCCATAACTGTATCTTATTCTTCCTCCACGATCATATGAGGTCGAGCTCGAGCGTGAAGGTACTCGACTTCGCTGCAGAGAAAAGTAACCCCAATGAAACGGGCCGCTTCAAAGAAGGTCCCTAACAAAAAGTGTGTCTGCAGGAAACGTAGGAAGAGGATCAACAACTGCAAAACAAAAAAAATGGTAAGACATCAGTAAGCAAACAAAAACGATCAAAGGGTCGACCACAATACCCTTGCGGCCCCATTCTTCGTCTAAAGAAAATAATGCTTTCTTCCAAAACATAAGCATTATTTATCCGGAAAAAGAAATATTGCTCATTCCAACCATGAAAGTTGGACGTAAATGATGTAATCACAGTCATAAAATTTCTCGGCTTGAGGCAATATCAGATTGACTGACCCACGCTCTTCGTATATAGAAAGTGTAGAAAATAGTCGACGCTTAGGTCCATCCCTCGTTCATAGCTCAGGACCAAAATTCCGACGAGGTGCTGCAGGCCTCCAGGCAAAAGTTGTCTTATCGACAAGCCGTAATGATCCAGGAACTGGAGTATGACCTCCGGGAGGGGAAACCATAGGAGACGTTGTAGAAGGTGTGCCTAGTAACATGTAAAAAAGCCATGAGGTGGGAAGCTGGAAATCTCCCCATGTTTCGGCATCTGAAACTCCACCTGCTCGGGGACTCGCCAAAAGTCATGTATGGTGGCAAGGAAAGAACTCCTACATCCACTCGGTAGGCTGTGTAAAGATCGGTCTTGTGGGACTCCACAAGTAAGCTCGTGGAGGTGGGAGATCACAGGTCACCTCAAAATTCGCCTTCACCTCCTCAGGGTCGACGGAATGTCACAAAAATTCGACCTTTGGAACAACCTCGTCACCCAAAACCCGCAAGCTCTCGGGAACAAAAATGGAAGGCAATGCTCTCTTGGAAGCTTCATTGTTGAAAGCCATGAGACAAATAAAAACAATTTAAAAAGAGAGAAAAATTATTTTCTACCTTGGGAAAATTTCTTGTGTGAGTGAGCATGTAAGGAATTTTAAAGCTTACTCCACATACTTATAGAAAAAAGGATTTACTATTCATCCTCGGACTTTTAGCCATCGATTCCGCCTAACTTACCTAACACACCTAACATCTTGCAAGAACGCTTTGGCAATTCTTTCAAGTTGGGGGCTAACTGTTGGGATCAAAAATGGTCACGACAAAATCGATGCCTAGAAGGTACCGCGGAAAAACGTTATCTCTCTCTCGGTGAAAATAAAGCAAGACATCCTCGTATCTGAACTCCTCATCACCAAACCCATCTCGTCCTCGTTAACTAATCAAGATGGGAAATCGAGGGAACAACCGAGTCACCGCAACTGGACCCATGACAAAGTCTAGTCGCCCATGGGGCATTAGACTCTCCTTGTAGTCTTGTCACCCATGTGGGATTAGACCTTTGGAAAAGTCTAGTCGCCCATGGGAGATTAGAAGAACACAACGTCTAGTCGCTCGTGGGTAGACTCACCACCAAGTCTAGTCGCCCATGGGTGACACAACGTCTAGTCGACCGTGGGAAATTAGACTCTCCGTAAAGTCTAGTCGCCCATGGTCAACTAGAATTTATCCTCTTCATTGCTCTCTCCTTTGAATCTTGACTAGGTTGTTTCTTTTTTCATCTCGATTAGAGTTTCTGTTGAAGTTTTACGATAAAGAATCACAAAGACTTGTTTTCTTGTAAAACTCTGAGTCAATCATATAAAACGATAATGGTTAACTTAAACACCAATGTTATCTCGATTATCGGTTGGCTTATTATTTTGCGTATCCACCATCGTGTAATCATACGAAGGACAATTTTTCCGGAAGAAATTGAAAAAATCGCTACAATTGCAAAACGACCCGAAATGGTCTAAATCCCGATAAAAGCCCACATACGTTTTTAGATGAGAATGAGCCCAAATATAATGATTGTCCACCGTATCTATGCAGAAGATAAATGGAAAAGAAGATAATTTTCAAAATTCCGAGATAATTATGGAAAAATGAGAATATAAGGAAGATTTCCGCAGAATGATTGACTCGAATCGGGGGCAGAAAGGAAAGACGACCGACCTTGAAGACCTATATAAGAGAAGCAAGTGAGAGGGATGCAAGGGACGAAAAATTCTCTGCAATTTAGCACTTAGAAATATTTTTACCAATTTTGTTTTTGTCATCGAGTTGCGACTCAAACTAAGTTTAGGGTTTAGGTGCTAGAACTAGGAATAAGCCGACAGCTCTTGTGGCCGAAGCTACTAAAACCTGTTGTAACATCGCAGCGTCCTTACACAAAGAAGATTAAATAAGATCTTTCTTTTCACTCGCAGTTCATATTAGATTATCTTACGTTTTGTTATTCATAATTTGATCACTTGTCGTAGGCTCAGCAAAAATCTGGGACCTCAGGGAAAGTTAGGGTTTCTTAACTTTCCTCCGATTACGGAAATTAACAGTGCGAATTTTGGTTCCCACAACTCCTATTAGTGTAACTCCTTTAGGCAACGAGGTTTGCTTTCATGTATCGTTCTTCTTAATTGATTCAGTTTCACACTTCATTGCTTTTCTCTAGACTTTTTCTTTCACAGCCTCATCAAAGTGAGTAGGATCACTTTGATTAGCTGCTCCACATTCTGCCATCATCTTCATTAGCATGAGTGACAAGTTTTTCTTCTACATCTTCTCCTTCTCTTGTCTCATAGTCACCCATCCACCCTGTGCTATCCTTTCAGGAGTTATTCTTCCTGCAGCAGCTCCTACTGCAGAAGAACTTGGCTGAGTATCATTCACTGGAGTGTGAATCAGCTCACTGTTTGCAGTGTGGATCGGTTCCATGGTCTCCTCCACGTTTTTCTCCTGTTCTTCTTCTTCTCCACCACATTTCAGTGTTTCTTCCTTGGCCTTTGTATCTTCCTGATCTTAGTCCCAATTTTTTTTTTAATTAAAAACCACATCCTTGCTTATTACAATCTTCTTTGTTACTGGATCATATAGCCTCCATGCTTTTGATTCCTCACTGACTCCCAGAAAAACACACATTTCCTGCTTTTATCATCCACTTTACTCCTTTTATGATCTGGTATGTGCACATACCCTATGCATCTGAAGATGCGAAAATACTCTACCACAGGTTTTGCACCACTTCAAACTTCTTAGGACTTATTCCTTCTACTGCTGATGTAGGAGAATGATTTTGAATGTGTGCACTCCATCGGGTGGCTTCTGACCAAAACATCTTAGAAACTCGTTTATCATTTAGCATAGACTAGAAAACATTCATGATTGTCCTGTTGTTTTTCTCTCAGCCACCTCCTTCTGTTGTAATATGAATGATGCTGCCAACTAGCGATTGATGCCATGAGTTCTACATTGTTCTCCAAACTCAATGGAAGTGAAATCTCCACCTTGATCAGTCCTCAAGAAAGTTATAAACTCACTAATCCCCCTCTCTACATTTGCTTTGAAGATATTAAAGGTAACAAATGCTTCAGACTTTTCACTGAGAAAGTAGAGCCAAATTTTCCAGAGTGACGTCATCAAAGAAGATAAGTATGTACCTCTTGCCACTATGTGACACTGATGTGATAGGTCCACATATATATGAATGCACCAATTGAAGTTGTCTTATTGCTCGACGGTGACTTTTCTTTGATATTGACTCCCGATGTTGTTTTCCAGTAAAGAAAATGGCACAAATCTCCGTTGTGGGTTTCAAAGAAGGTAATCCTCTTGGTTCAGATGTCCAATCCTAAATGCCACAAATAAGTCTTCTTCTCGACCACCTCTTCTGCTTGTAAGCACAAAGAGCTTTTCTGTGCACTCATGTTGATCTCCATGATTGCTCCTCTACTGAGATAAAAACACCTTGCATGTTCCATTACGAATCAGGATTGCTAAGCCTTTATATTGTAATTTTCCTAGGCTCAGTAGGTTGTTTTGGAGCTCTGGAACATAATAAACTTTAGATATCACTTGTGTAACACCATTGACTTGCAACTTCACACTGCCTTTTCCTATCACATTTATCCTTGTGTCATTTCCAAGCTTCAGTTTGCAATGAAATCATTCTTCTAGCTCTGAAAACCACTCTTTACTCCATGTCATGTGGTTGATGCATCTTGAATCGTAAACCCATACATCTTTTATGTTTCCCTGATTCTGCTCCACATAAGACATTAACAACACTTCTTCATCCTCTCCTAGTTTAGCATAATTTGCCTTTTCCCTATTCTCGACACTCATATTGAAAACAACCCAACTTTTGGCATCTATAGCACGAGTAGCACTTATTCCACTTCCCCTTCTACGCCCACCTTGGAACATTCTGAGACCTCTTTCTCTACTTGAGACACTATCAATTTCTGCTTATCTTCAGCATATTCACTCTTTCTCTGCTCATGAACAAGTAAGCTCCCATGTAAGGATATCAATACTCAAGGTACTTAGATCATTGGATTCCTCAATTGAACAAACCACGTAGTTAAACTTTAGAGTCAGAGATGTGAGTATCTTGCTTACATTCGTGCTTTGTTGCATTATCTCACCATATTTTTTCATCATGTTCACCACCGCCAAAGGTTCTTCGTAGAAAGGTATCATTCCTCTCTCCTTCTTTCATGGCCAGCAACTCAAATTCCTTTCTCAATGCTTGTAGTTGTGCCGTATATGTACTCTTGTCAAGAATAGTTTCCAAGATCTCTCTGTCAATGGCCTAAAACAAGAAATTCTTGACCTTGAAGTCCTTTAGCTTGGACTCTTCCATTGCCTTTCTCTGCATTTCGTTGGTCAGTATTGTTCCAAAAACTGTTGTTGGAGTCCCTTCATCCATCAAATTCCATAATTCTATGCATCTCAGAATTGCAGGTTGCGAAAATTTCACAGACATCGACATCACTTCCTGCTCTTTGCCTCTTGATCAATCTCGCATGAAAGTTGTTTTCTTTTTGGTGACTCTGATACCAAATGTGAAAAACCTTAACTGAAGTGATACTATTCTGAAACAAAGGCTTTTAAATAGCCATACAACAACGAAAGAGAATAAAAACGATGCTACTTGACTCCTTAAGACTCTGCAGAAACAAAACAATTATTCTGACCAATTCAAACACCAACAACCGACATGTAGTTTCAAGATTTTTCATAAAATACCTAAATTTACCAGTATTTACAAAAGAGTCTCCAACGAGTTGTTACGCTATATTATGTTTTATTAAGTCATTGTTTAGGCTACATATTAATGATTTTTAGAGAGCTTTGGAGAGACAAGTCAATACTTCTTCAGGGAGAACCATTCGAGATCATAGAGAACCAAACTTAGCCATCGATTCTGCCATACATTTACTTCACCACATCAGATTCACATATGATTATAATGAGTTGAGGGGCTAATTATTGGGTTCAAAATTGATCTTAACAAAATCAACGGCTAATAGTCTCTGAAAGATATGTTCTTCACAAGAATAAGCCAGAAATATTGAGATAACAAAACCGCATATGTTGTGCACTCTTGAGCAAGAATACAAAGAACAAATTCAACGTTCTCTCTTTTTTTTAGAAAAAAAAAAAGAGAAACGACAAAAAACGTTCTTCCCACAAGTACAACAGAACGGTTAAACAAGAAGCTAAAAGAAACAAGAAGACATGGATAACTGCATCGCCACCATTACGTCTTCCTTCTTCATCGCCACTTCCTCTCTCCCGGTCTTCATCGCTTTCTCCTCTCTCTCGGTCTTCATCACCCTCTCCTCTCTCTCTCAGTCTTCATTCCTCCCCTCCTCTCTCTCGGTCTTCATCGCCCTCTCCTCTCTCTCGGTCTTTATTGCCATCTCCTCTCTCTCTCTGTCTCTCTCGGTCTTTGATATCTTACATATTTGCATGGTTTTGGTCATCTTTTTTGATGCATTTTAAGCATATAGGATATCATTTAGGCATATTTAGGTTGCATTCCATTACATTTGTCTATGTCAGGTGTTGGAGATGCTTATTGGTGAGTTTGGAGGCAATTGAGGCTAAGGAAGTGAAGTTTGGAGCAAAAGAGGGGTGTAGCGACCAAGCGTAGTGACCAGGAGTGGTCGCTACAGACCGACAAGAGAAATGTGGATGCCGTAGCGACCAGGCGTAGCGACCAGGCGTGGTCGCTACAAATCCTGAGGAGCTGAAATATTCTAAGTGTCGTAGCGACCACAGCTGGTCGCTACATGCAAAAATATCCAAGCTTTTATGGGTCAACTCGGGTTTGTTGGGTTGATCCGGCTCGTTTTTTGGACTCCTATATATAGTTTTAGACCCTAAAACCCTAAGGGGGTCTTTTTTCCCTCAAAAACTTTGTCTAAACTAAAAAAGCTTGAACCTTTTGATCATTAGAAAGAAGTACTTCATCTTTTATTGTGTTTTTCTTGCTCATTGACATGATTTGCCTTGAATCTCATATGGGTTTAAGGTTTCTCATGAAAAGTATTGAGTAGTGAACTTGTGATTCATGTGTTAAGTAGATTAGGGTGTTTAAGTGGATATTTAGGATGTCTCTTGCTTTATTAACATTGTTCTATGCTTATTAGGTGTTCTTAATGCTAGATTAGCCTTGATCAAGTTGATTTAGAGCTTAAGTACTTTCATGCCCGAAAGGTGTTCGATGAAATGCTTGAACCAACCTAATATTGTCTTTTACATGTCTAGCCAATGACAATTGATGTTAGAGATGTTAAATGGTTAGTAGACTTGTGATTTATGCATGCTTGATTGTGTTAGGCCAACGACAGTTGATGTTTAATGCTTGATTAGCATAGGGATTATTGTCACGACAGTGGATTAGTCTATTTTATGAGTTCTAGACCTATAGACTTGTTGATTATTTTGTTTGTGCATCCTATATTGAATCTTGATCATCCGATATCGATTATCTTGCCCATGGATCCATCCTTAGCTATTGATTGAAAGTTTGATTCTTGCACTTATTTCTTGTTTGAATTTGAGATCACTTTGTTTATAATTCTAAGAGTTTAGCTTGTTACAAATCATCAATCTTCTTATTTGCTTAGATTAGGAAAGTTTGTGTATTCTTAGTGTTATATATCATTAGTTCCTTGTGGATTCGATCCTAAAGTGCTGCATCGATATACCATTCGATTGTGGTAGCGTGGACATTAGGTTAATTGGTCTGTGGTAAAACGCAGTAATCAGTCTTCATTGCCTACGTACGGGTACCACCCGTGCGGTCTTCATCACGTGTCCTTCATCGCATTCTTCATATCATCTAGGTATCACCTGTGCGGTCTTCATCGCACATGCTCCCCTCACTTAGTCTTCATCGTCGTTCTTCATCATATGGGACCCACTTTGTGCCTTCATTTTCCCAGCATGTTTTTTCCTTCTCTCATCTCCATCATAAGGCATTGTTTGCTTTGCCTCTCACCGGCATCATGACGATAAAGCATGTTATATCTCTCTCCAACACCATCATCATGACAAGAAACATGATTTGTCTTCGTGATGCAATCTTGATATGAATTAGACACAAAGGTATGATGTCTTGGTTTGGATCAGATGGAAGAAGAGATCTTTTTTGGCCTATGAGAATTATTCTGAACCTTATTCGGCTCGTTCATAAAGTTCTAGACAAAGAAAAGCTACTAGTTTGGTTGCTGGACGTTTTGGCCTTCTAACATTGGTATTTGGGCTTGTGTTTAATCAGAATAATGGACAAGAAGAGTGAAGAAGAAACCTTGGATGAAAATAATGATGCTGAAACCATTCAGCCTGCTCAACCACCACCTAACTAGTTAATGTTCATGCAGTAAGTCTTATGTTTTTTATGATGTTCATGCAGCACGTCTTATGTTTTATATTTAAGTGTGTTGAGTTTGTACCAGAAGTTTCACCCATCATTTTATAAAAATCATTTTCCTTTTTATTTGATGATTCATTGTTCTTATAAATAACCTGATTGTGGAGGTGTGTAAACCCAAAGCAAATCCGCAACCTCTCATGTTGACTGGTGTTTCATATCCAGAACAAGGGAGTGGTGAATCTGAGGCCATTCCGCAACCTCAGTGTGACCTATCGATCCATCTATCTATCTATCTATCCAGAAACTGTCATTCATCTATTCATCCCAAAATCAACTATTTTATCATTTGTTTTTGTTCGATCCAACCAAAATCAGAGTGGAATGTCCTAGGAAAGGTTTTCATCATTTGGTATCAGAGCACAACTCTAAAGATCAAATCATTTTTGGAATTATTTCTCAATCCTTTCTCTGTTACAGATTTTTCTGTTTTTCTGGGTTTCAGTTTAGTTTTTGTTTTCTGAGTTTAGTTGCAGATTCCCTATTTTTCTAAGATTTATTTCGAAATTCTCCTCTGTTTTTGGGATTGTTTTCGAGTTATTTATTATTACTGGGCTTGATTACGAGTTTTCTGTTGCTCGGGTCTACGTTCATACCTAAGTTTTTTGATAGAGGAAATTGTCCTGAAATCTATCTCTCTTGGAATGCAAGTGTGGAAGCATGTTTCTGGCACAGTCACATACCTAAGAATGAAAGGTTAACAGTAGTTGTTGGTAGACTACGAGGTGAGGCTAGAAGATGGTGGGAGAGATAAGAGGAAAAATGATGGTATAAAGGAAAACCAGCAATAAGAACTTGGGAGGAGCTTCAGAACATCATGGATAAGAGGTAAATACCAAAAGACTTCCCTAAAGCTGTCAAATAAAAATATGACAGGGCACCAATTCATAAGAAAGTACAATCATCAGCACCTCAACTCGGACGAAGCAAAATCATGTCTGATTCAAAAGGAAACGCTAATCCACCAGAAGTAAACATTAATTTGTTGCAAGTGGAGGCTATGGTGTCTGAAATCATGAGAGGATTGCATGTTGATAGTACCAAGCTATGAATCATGCTGCCTACAAAGCCTGAACCACATAATCAACCACAAGAGTCTAATTTACATGTGATTGTAACTGTACAGGGAGAACTTGTTGAGAAGAAAGAAGATATGGCGCCATAATCAACCAATCAGTGTCTGGAACCAGAGAAAGGAACACAAGTTGTGTGTGTTCATGTACCTGATCAAACCAAGAGAAAAGAGGAAGTGCTTGAAGATTCATCTACTGCTGAAGAATTGGTGTATACTTTGGTTGAGAAAGGTGATAGCTTTAAAACTTTCACTTGTGACTTTTTGATCAGACCTATGTCATTTCTTCAGCTCAGCTTAGTGGAGCATCTGAGAATTTTCGAGGTTCTGCAACAAGTTTTTTTTGAACTAGGAGGAAGCTTATGTGTGTTTAGAAGAAGTAACAAAATTCTGGACCACAAAGCATCTTCATTCAAGTTCAATTTGGAGGGTGTATTCAGACTTAAAGATCAGGACGGGTGGAGAAATCTTCTTGAAGGGAAAGAGATCAGCTGCAATAACAAGCGAGGATATCCAGTAGGCAAACAAAGAACACCTGCTGATACATCCAAGATGTTGCTGAGACAAGAAGAAAGATTGCAACAATTTGTGTTTGACCCTGGAGAGATGCAATGTATGATGACATTTCTGATTTCCGGAAAATGTGCTTTGGAGTTATATGATCATGGTTCTATCATCTTACACAGCTTGGATTTCAGGACAAATCCTCTTAAAAGAGGAGGGGATGATGCAATCTTGATCAGAAGTAGATACAAAGGTATGATGTCTTGGTTTGGACCAGAGGGAAGAAGAGATCTTGTTTGGCCTAGGAGAATTATTATGAACCTTACTTGGCTCATTCATGAAATTAGACAGAGAAAAGCTACTGATTTGGTTGTTGGACGTGTTGGGCTTCTAAAATTGGTATTTGGGCTTGTGTTTAAACAGAATAATGGACAAGAAGAGTGAAGAAGAAGCCTTGGACGAAAATAACATTGCTGAAACCATTCAGCCTGCTCAACCACCACCTAACTAGTTAATGCTTTGTCTTTTGTGTGTTTCTATGTTGTTCATACAGTAAGTCTTATGTTTTTTATGTTGTTCATGCAGCAAGTCTTGTGTTTTCTATTTAAGTGTGTTGAGTCTGTACCAGAAATTTCAATCATCATTTTATAAAAATCACTTTCCTTTCTATTTAATGATTCATTGTTCTTATGAATAACCTGATTGTGGAGGTCTGTAAACCCAAAGCAAATCAGAAACCTCTCCTGTTGACTGGTGTGTCATATCCAGAACAAGAGAGTGGTGAATCTGAGGCCGTTCCGCAACCTCAGTGTGACCTATCGATCCATCTATCTATCAAGAAATTGATGTTCATCTATTCATCCCAAAATTGAGCATTTGTCATTTGTTTTTGTTTTATCCAACCAAAATCAGAGTGGAATATCCTAGGGAAGGTTTTCATCACTTCGGCATCATCTCCATCATGGCCTCATCCATTATGTCCAGTGCAAGCGTTTTCTAAAATGATCATTGTTTCATTGTAACCAAGATCGTCCATCGGATTTTACATAGCAAACAAGAAATGTCTTCTAAAAGGTAGAAACCGATCAGACGTAGAACCAAAAAGGGTTGACACCATGATTTTGCATGAATCAATATGTCTACCAGGAAAAACCATCAAAGATGACTTGATCATGAGTAGACATGAAATGGCCTGAAACGTAATACGGCACATTCAACCAGAAGTGGCCCAAACCTGGAGACGGTGCAGATAACTTGAGGAGGAAAATAAAAAGACGAAGAAAAAAGGGATATTTCCGAAAGCGATAAATTCATACTCCAAAAATTAAGGAAAGATAAGTACAAAAAAAAAATACGAATCTGCAAGAAAAAAAAAGAAGGACGAGGCCAAATTTGAACGGCTATATAAGCAAGGCAAGGCACATAAAAAAAAAAAACATGAGCTATTGAAACTCTCTGCAACTAGAAACTTAGGCTTTACTTTTCGTTTTAGGTTATCGAGCTTTGACTCACATAGGTTATCTCGACATAGGTGGTTCCTCTGACTTGCATAAATAGGATTTTTTCAAGTGTTTAGAATTATCCTTGTATTCTCGCTTCCAGACAACTGTTTTGAACGATTTAATCTCTAGAACGCTCGAACGTAAATTCAGAATAAATTTGTTTTACAATCTTGTTTCCATTTTTCATATTGTTACTTTCCTTCATATATTTTTCATTTCTTGTCGTTGGCTCTACAGTCTGGACCCCAATTTAAGCTCTTTTTTTCTTCGCTTTGAATTTGATAGTGCAAATTTTGGTTCCCACATCTACACCCACCCACCCAAGGAGTAACGGTCGACATCCATAGGTGTTGGTCGACACTCAACCCTTCCACATTTATGTTTTCTTATTTTCTTAGTTTACTCAAATTTCTTTCTTTATTTTTGCTAATCTCAGACTGTATAACTCTATGGAAAATATTGTTTTAAGTCTAAAGGAGGTAGCTAGTTACTAACATAATGTTCTATTTTAACTGACGGTTGTGTCGTTTTGTTGAGTCAAAATATAGTTAGTTGAGGACAATGAGATTTTCTTGGAACTAATCACTAACTGTTAGCTAGCACCGATCTTAGATTTATTGTTTGTAGGCTGTAGTACATGGAAAACCCAAAGTGGACTGATTTTCTAATATCATCCATGCTTGTGAGAGTGTCTGAATGATCCAAAACTGACATCCAACATTAATCAACTTCAATCTCTTGTCTTAGGGCTTGGAACACACTGGATTGAATTCTTCATTCAGGTCTAAAAGACAGGTTTCTGTGAGTGCGGTGCCCTTCTCTCTTCCCTTTAGCATCTAAAATGAGAAAATAAAAGATTGGTATGATTTCATGTGGAGTAAAGGGGTAGGAAAATTTCCCAACACCCCATTATTTTACTTAGAGTGGAATGATCACACAAAGTTAGAAGCGAGGGATAGAAAAATTTCTCGTGACTCCATTATTCGCGTACACTTTGGAGCATAGAAAACCAAAACCATAAGTTTATTGAGTGAATCAAATCTATGTGAATTTGATCTTCAAGTGGTACATCGCACTCTGAAGTTGTAGAATAACTCAAGGATAAATTTGAGCATATCACGTGTATATAAATATAAGACGAGATTACATAAGTACATAGTGCTAAAATTCCATCTAGTAAATATTAATTAATCTTCAAAATAGTTTTCATGTTAACAGCCATCCAAAGTTTAAGCAGAAAACAACAGCCATGATGATTCTCCATTTTATGATTTTCTAGGAGATAGCCGCGCCATTATTGAGTGCAAGGCAAGCTACAAAGACTGTTTACGTTGTTTATCTTTTAAAGAAGGTCGTGGTGGCCTGGAGTAAGTTTTAGATTTTACAATAATAAAATAGTTTAATCTTATTTATCAATATCTCTACATTTATATTAGTTACTATTTTGATTACACTTGGTCACATATTCATTAAATTTTCAAAAAATTAATAAAGATTTGTTAAATTTAGTTTCTTTCGACGCATATATACTTTGTTTAGACAAATTATACATGATTCCAAAAAAAATCTTTTATTAGGCCACTGACTTATTTTTTAAAGAGTTTCAAAAGAAATATTATACTTGAAAAAACAATGATAAAACTAGTTACGGTTTGAGTAAAAAAAATATCTTTTTGACAACCTATTTAATTACGATTTGATAAAATTGTTACGAGGAAGAGTTAATTCTGGTAGTCGAGGGGTTGCGGTTGCAACTATGGTCATTCGACGCCAGAACTAATATTAGCGTAGGCTAGTCCTGGGTTTGGGAGAGATTATTTGGGTCGAAGACCCATTCACCACTTGATTAACCAAAAAAATGTTAAAATTTGACTATAAATTTAATTACGTTGATTTGTTTATTCTTTGGCCACAAATTTATTTAATGCCACTTAAACTGAATACTTTTTTGAAAACCAGATTTAACAGTTTAATCCTAAAACCATTTCATTTACAGATGATTTTAATTTTTTTACAGTTAAATTAATTTTTACAGAAACCTTGTTGATGTTACAGGCACTTTTGAATGGTCGATTGGCTTCTCGATACACGGAGTCAAGATGATCGCAAAGAAGACAAGGGTATTTTGACTGCATTGTTCTCGGTTCCATAACCAGGACTTATCACAGATTCACCTGAAGAACGTGTCGATGAAGAATATCCTCGTGTGTCCAAACGAAAGCTGGTCGTCGAGTTGAATCTACTCTCCATGCCTTTATGTGCTCTCTCAAAACATTTAACTTCAATTAACAATAATTAATGTAATGACTTACTGGTTGTTTTTATCAATACAAAATTACTCCCTCTGTTTCATTTTATTATGTTTTTGGTTTAGTGCAAGAAGGGTAAGACATTTACTTTTTTTCAAAAAAAAATATTTTTAAAAATATAACTATAAAATCATTCAACCAATTATAAAAAAAATGTAAAATTTTATTAGTTAAATAGTTTCTAATAAAGTTAAAGTTAACCTTAAAACTTAAAAACATACCTTAAAATTTTAAAACATCTTATATTTTGAAACTTCTAAAAACATCTTGTAAAAAAAACAGAGGGGGTAGTTTTTATGTTTTAGGTCCATTTACTATGTTTTCATACGCATATGCATGAACATAATACACCATATCGCCAAGAAAAGAAATATATTTTTTTCATCTAGTAAATTAATATTAACTTGAACAAAGTATTACACAAAGCCAGCAAAGGTCTGCAACCTTTCTGGAGTCATAAGCCCACAAGGTGATTTACACCATCCAGAGACGAGGACTAGTACAGAAACTGAAACATAAACTAGACAAAAGGAGGAATATAAAGTTAATTAGAAACATAAGGAGAAAAATAATACGCTTCAAGAATGGAAAAGCTGAACAGAATCGGAAGCAGAGATGGCCTCTTAAAACATTTCCTTTAGGGAAACACGTTCAAGAACCAAACATAAAGACGCTTCAACACACGAAGCCACAAGAGAAACGATCTTTATCCCGAGCAGCCAAAGAACACGAAGGTTGGCAATTAACTACTCAAATACTGCACGCAATTGAGCTACGGCTTCGCAGCTCCTTAGCAAGAAACCCGGAGAAACCCGTTGGTTTCAGACAAAAGAACTGCACAACTTCTCCGCCCTGAAACTTCACCAACTGAAGAGAACAATACAAAGACCAGAGGACTAAGAGTGAGACTTTACCAAAGATCACAACAACGAAGAACCAGCCGCCTTGTTGAAGACAGAGCACAACCAACTTCCAAAGCAGAGAAACTCTACCTGAAAACATAGTAAATGATAACTCCCAACAGAACCATTAGACCAAACAAATTCCTTAAGTCCAGCAACAATTGAACCTCCTTCCAAGAAAACAAAAGATTGAACCCCTGACTCTGAACGCTACACTCTCTCAAGTTGCCTTGACGAAGAAACCTCATTCTGAAGCTCCACAAGTAAGCCCAAAAACGACGACTTTGACGCAGAACCGAAATTATATCAAAAGGTTTAGGACTTAGAGCTAGATTAAGACAAACACAACTAACATATAACCGAGACTGGGAAACCTTCGAGGCAGCAAAACGAAGTCAAAAGGATAGAGGAAACGCGAGAGACCACCATTGAAATACATGGGCTCTGCTTCATCCGATCCGATGGAAAAAGTACCACCCCACTTCAGAGCTGGTATTACCTGCACCGCGCACCAGAAAAAGCTACGAATCTAGTGAAGACGCTTAAACAAACTAAAGGATGAAATAAAAAACAATTCCCAGATCCAGAAGGTGAAATCAAAGATTGTTTTTTTTCCCTCTCTACGGCAAGTTTTTTTTTTAAGCCAAGAAAATAAATATATCTCATAGTTTTTTTTTAATCAAATATATCTCATAGTTTTTTTTTTTTGGAGAAAAGAGGCAAGAAACAAATAAGCACTATACCATTCTCATTATCTGGTACAGTAAGTAGGTTATTATATTACACATGTGCGGCAGAGTATCTGAACACTGCAAATACTGAACCATAACATCTTTTACTATACTTGTATAAGAGTTGTGCCAAATGCAATTTAGACTCAGATGTATGCAAGCGAGCTTCTGTCAAAATCCGGTTGTGGCCTCCCTCGTGTAGGAGTAGGGGGTCTCTGGATATTTAGCTCCTGCACACAGATACTTTAGTTCAGTGTCTGATTCTTTCTTAGCTACACCAAAACTATGCAGCCTACATAAACTATACTCTACCGTTACAGGAGTATTCAATTTATCTAAGCAGACAATGTTGTGGATGCACACAGATAATTAGTAACTAAAGTCGAGTTGCTCCGGTTCACAAGTGTAAAATAAAGACATAGTGCTAGTGTACATGGTAGGAAAAATGTCTTGTTCCAGAACTACATGTGTTTCGGATATAGATACAAAGGTGTTTTTTACCTGCATCCAAGCATCGTCTCCAGAATGTTCTGGTGAATTCTCTGGAGATAAGATAGGAGGTGGAAGAGGATGAATCAGCTTAGGAACAATCACCAGTCCTCTGCCAACCACCAATATAGCTCCCGCATTGTTTGCGGTTCCTGTTAGAAAAGTATCACCAAAATTATTTATTGGTTCACCTCAAGCCTATCCACGAATACAAACATAAATACAAGATGTTTCTCCTCACCGCAGTAATTTGTGGCTGAAAACAGCGTAATCAACTGTCCTTGTGCAAATCTTTCGAATCCATCCATTACACATTCATGGGCCCTAATAATCAGCTGTAGTTTATTCTTCTTACAGAACTCTGTGACTCTATCAGGCTGCAAATATCAAGACTTATGACCTCAGTGATTGGCCTCAGAAAGATTATATTAATGAAAACATACAATAAGAGAAGGTGCCTTACCCCAAACGTGACAAGTCCAGGTCCTCTGGCGTTTGGTCTCAAACCTTCTATACTATCGTTCTCTGTAGGATCAGACCTGTACTTCAAAATATTAAATTATGACTCGATAATGTAAAGATATAGCGGTCAATATTTAAACCAGGAGCAGAAAGGACGTGTTACCATAACAAATCCATAAGAATAAGGGATCCAGCATCCATTGTTATGGGCCTTTCGATTTTTTCGATCTGTTCCACTGAACTGATTGACCTCCCAATCCCACCATGCATACATATTATTTTGTTCTCGATGAGTGCAGCGAGGGGAAGATAGTTGAAAAGTTGATTGAATCTTGTCCACGCCCAGATCCCATCGTTCTCTCCCTGATGAAAGTAAAGAGCAGGCTTAGTCCAAGCACACAAAAGCTAGAGACATAGAAGACAATGTACCATTCTTTCTATGCACTCAAGACGGAAACCAAATAGGGCATTGATATCAGCAGCCTCATGATTTCCACGAATCAAGTGAACATTCTCTGGATATTCGATCTGCAAAGGAACATTACAGGACCATAAATCCATGAAGCACAATACAAATGACACTAGTAATATGAAAATTAGGCACCGTCTTGCCTTCAATGCAAGCAGCAAAGTTATAGTCTCCAGGCTATGTTGTCCCCGGTCGACATAATCTCCCAAAAACAAATAATCAATATACCTGAGGTTAATACGTTTCATGGATTAGTGAGTATTATTTTTAGTAAAACTCACATTATTTTGTTTGCTTGATTAAACTTACGTTATATCTCCAGCTGTTGAGGGAAATCCATATTCATCAAACAACCTCATCAAATCACCAAATTGCCCATGGAGATCACCAAAGACTTTAATAGGAGCCTTTAGCTGAAGAACTGTTTGTTCATGCATAAATATTTGTTCAGCAGCATAACAGAGTTCCCCAACTTCGTAAGAATCCAAAAAGAACTTCCTATTGCCAGGAGGTTTCCAGTTTCGTGGTCTCAACAAAGCAGAGATGACCTGGAAGCAACAAGATATTAGTAGATAGATGTTAACTGCTACAGTGTTAGGAGTTATCATACCTTTTTATGCAGGCCTTGAGGAGACTTCTGTCTCGTGAACTTCTTGGTGGGCTGTGGCACATCGCTATTATTCATAGGAACCATCCTCCGGCTCTCATTCTGAAACTGATCCAAGCTTAGCTGTCTAACCATGCCGCCCAGACTGCCGACAGTCTCCTTTGCTACCACAACCTATAAAATGAGGTAGTAAAGTCATTTTTGACATTGCAAATCCATTTAAAACAAACAATATGTTGAGAAGCACACCAAAGAAAACAACCAAAGATATCAAAGGTAGAGAAACATTCTAAAAAGGTATAATGAAACAAAGAGAAATTTTATATTAGGGATTAACATACAGCTCTGGGATGAAGCCGGACATCTCCTTCAGTTTCAGGACCATAAGTAGCGGTTTCTACTGTTTGCGAGCTGCCTTCAGGTGAAGCGAGTTCTTCATCTAAAGAAGCAGAACCTAACTGTGCAGCTCGCCAAACAGAACTAGCTACCTCTGCTTCTGCTGCAGAAGCCTCCGTCAATTTCTCCAAGGAATTTTCATCCAAGCTGATATTGTGTAAGATATGTAACGATTGAACAACTAGGAAGAGTTGAGCACAAAAAGAATGCAAGAAGCGGGTGTAACCTCATTCCTTCGGATACGGAGAGTACTTGTTCAAAGCCTGAAGGAGGTCGTGCGGCATAAGAAAACCTGGGAGTAGAGCTTTGTTGGGTTCTATCTGATGCTGACAAAGGAGAACTGATGTCTGACTGGAATGTTGAATTTTCAGCGACTAGAAAATCGTCAAGCAACACATCTAGGAGAGAATAAAACTACGGCAACTTAGTCATCCATCCAAGAAAGGCATTTACTAAACTAAGAGAAATGCAAATGTGTCACAAAAACACTTCCCAAGAATCAATATAACCCAGGCTAGGATACAAAAAATAAAAACCATAGAACTAAAGTACATGTATTGCGATAAACATATGCATCTTGTGGTTACCTCCTCTAAGACCACCATGTACGTAGATCCGGATGCCAACTGATGCAGCACCATGGCGACAGCGTCTCATAAGTTCAAAAGACGGATCTTGATCAATTTGTCCTTTACTGCCACGGGAAGAAGTTACTTGCCCATTTCTATCCAGCCATACACCGGCAGCAGTATCAAGTACTGCGAGAATAAAGATTGCATAATAACTACCAAAACTGAAAATGGCTACGAGTGAGTAAAACCCAGCTTTTCTATTCCCAATACATTCCTTCATAACTCCAGGACAGAGTTGTGAAACAAACTTCAGAAGCAAAAAGAGAAATAATCACATGAAACACTTAAATTACTTAAAGGAAAACGGCCATTGAATACCTGCAACACATGCTTCAGCATCTATCACGCGGCCTCCTCTCAGAACGCCACCGCTGACATGCAATCTTGCACCTACAAAAACCTGACGAGAAAAACAATCAAAGAACGCACTGAAACGGCTTGTATTAGAGCACTGAATTGTAATTGAAGGTTAAAGCCTCTCTAATCCTTTTATCTTAAAGCCAAATAAGTGTTGACTTAGTTTCTAAGGCCACAATGTGTAGTCCATTATTAGCCTACGCTTCAGAACTTATTTTTTCATACGTTTGGAAACTAGAGTAAGATTTTGTTTACCGCTGCATGTTGATATCTTGGAGAAGGAGCCACACCTGGAGCCAGAGTCCATTCCCACTGACCATTTCTATGCATGAGTAAGCCGTAAGCATCTCCCTGTGGCTGCAGATGCACGGACATGTTAGGGGGATACGCCAAGAATTCATGGAGGAGATAAACGTCTTAAAATTGAGACCAGATAGCACAATAACCTAAGCTCAAGTAATGGAGATGTTCGTAATTTATATACCCTTATCCTCGAAAGAGAAGTCCCTACTACGTCCTATACAAAAATAGTAGCGGAGAAGATAATTATACCACTCCCAAGGTGTCTCTTCCCCCGCAGAGTAAAAACATGCCATCAGAACGAGCACTTCCAGACGCATACCTGCAGGAATATCGAAATATGAAAGTTTAGGTGAAGACATAGATGATCTACATTAGCAATTCAAATGAAGTAGATCACTAACATCCTAGCACTTGGGCGGTCACCATCAGGGTTCAATCTCTGCCATGCATATGGTTTCTGAGCTGTATCCAATGCCCAAGCGTCAGAGAGAGCTCGTTTCCCTGATCCATACATAGATGGACAAAAGATTACATGATATTTAAGAAAAATAAACAGAATAACGAAAACTAAAAGGTTCTATCTGAGAACTTAAGTCATTTAGGGTCACAGAAAGTTCTCATAACCATATAATAATATATAAAGTCGAAAGCAAAATGCATATACATGTCTAAGTAGCAGTCTCTGATGAATAATGATCCTTCCCTTAGGAGTTAGGACTTTAACTAAGACAGTTACTTTTACGGATGAGAGACATGACTTAATTTTTATCTTAATCCTATGACTACCCTATTCGATGCCTGTTAGGGTCAACATATATTCTGAAGTTTACAAATGAAGAGAAAAAAAAATATATATATATAAATATATATATATATATATATTTATAGTCTTACCATCGTTTCCGGTGACTGTGACAAGATACCTCTGAGAAACTAAATCCATAACATGACCATAGCGAGGGCCTGGACCCTCCCCTTGAACCACCACCCTGAAGACATATTAAATGCAAGCATATCGTCATCAATACAATAAATAGCAAAGAGACACAAAAACAGTAAAAGATATCTCTCACCTATGCCACTTGTACTTATCATTAGTCATGTCAAGAACGTAGAGATCATCGGTAGAATGCCCGGCCGGGCCAATGCCACCCTGTTAAATCAGCCAAACGTTACCATGCAATTGACCAAAAGCATGATTCATCGAGATGATATAAACAACCTGAAAAACGACCATGGTGCCAACAGCAGCTGCGGCGTGAGCAGCCCTAGGAGACGGAGGCTCACCAGCCGGTTTAATCCTACACAATTCCGTCATCTTTTTCAAGAAAACAGTAAAACCCAACAACAAAACCTAAACACTCTGTCTCTATTACCTTGTCCACTTCCTAGTGAGAACATCATACGAATGCACAGAGTTGGTCACTCCAGCTAACCCTAGAAAACAGCCCCAGCAGCATCAGGCAACCTTCAGATCAAATCCAGGTATTAAGAAAGATTCAATCGGAGCTACTTACTGATCCCAGGTACGGAAGAGTTGCCTCCCTCAATAGCGGTGGCGCCGCCGAAGAGTATGAGACGAGGGCCGTGAGTCTTGGTAGCTGCAACGGCCGTAAGTGTGTGAGCGCATCTAGGACCAGGAGCGTCGTCTTCGTCGTCCCAAAAGGTTTCTAGGGTTTTGTACTGAGGAGCTGGATGTAGAAACTGTTTCGTGCCCATTGAAACCTAGAGATAGCGGATCAGAGAAGGGAGACCTCGGCACTGATGAATGAACTTCTTTGAAACTTCAGATCGAAGGAGCAACAGTTTACGGTGGACGAGGCGGTGGTGGTGGTGGTGTTTCACGGCGGGGTCTTGTCTTCTCCCTCTCTCTATTTGCCCCAAGTAAACCTTTCTGTTTCTCCAGACGAACTTTTTTATTTCTAAACAAAAGTAAAAACTAAAACGATTTTTTTTCTGGGGGGGAGACAAGGCATTTGCTGCTGAGCTGTACTTTAGTCCCCTTTTCTAGTCAACGGCTTTATTGCTGTAGAGAAATGTCGATGCTACCCCTCAGTATTTCTAATTTAATTATGTGCATAACGTACATTTTTACTGATAATCTCATGGTTCAGTCCATTTTCAAATATTATTTGTTAGGCTCATCTAGATTTTCAATACCATCCGCAAAGGTAACCTTTTGGTTTGATAACGGTTATTGTCGTTTTGCAACAATCATAAAACACGCTATAAATTGCTTCAAAACACTCTACACTTTTCAAAATCAAAAGCTGACTCATGTTAACGTTTATGGTTGCGGACGATGGCGGGAAGATAAATAAAATTGTTTTTTGCAAAAGAATTATATTAAATAAAATATATTTTCAATAATTTTAGACACTAATATATAAATACAGATATATATAAACCCAAAACTATTTTTTTTATAATTTAATACTATGATTTTATATATATATATTATAATATTATAATTTTTAATATTTTTTAATTATAAAAAATTTAATATTGTTAATTTAATTGTAAACTAATGTTACATTTGGTAGTCAACCAGTCATAAACGTACCAATTTTTAATTACTTTACTAGTCGTGTAAATCATTTAGTAACGTTAAAAGTTGCAACCACCGCATAAGTAAACTTTCACAACCGCACCCGTAATTGCTGCGGTTACACCAGTCAGACTGTTAATGCGTTATAGTTAGAGTTACAACATTAAGGTCCATTCTTTTTTTTGACTAATGAAGGTCCATTTAACAATGAAATTACAAGAAGATGACAACAAAAAAGTTTTTTATCACAATGATATTCTTTAATTATCAAAATCATTAAAAACTTTTTATTAGAGGTAAAATGCATTTGTACCTTCACTATAAAAAAGTCTACACTTATAGCAAATTGTTATAATACGTTTTACAAAACTACTATCGAAGATGATTAAAAAATTCTTGTATTATATAATAGCATTGATAAAAGCTTCTTGTATTATATAATGTCATAGATAAAAGCTATGATAAAGTTTCGATAAGTGGAAACCTAAAATAGCACTTAGTTAATGTTATTTTAAAAATTAGTGAGCGGGAAGTTAAATCATTGATTTCTCTAATAGTTAGCGAAAAATTAGATTTAAGCGCCAAAGACATTATTTAAGGAGTTTTTCTTGGGTTCACCCTTATGGTGAACTTCTAGGCTCACCAACCAATAGAAATCTGCCATTTCATACTTAATTTTTGAGAAAAAAGAAACAAAATATTTATCAAGTTATATTATGTTTTTAAAATAAAAAGGTAAAAATAAATAAAAATAGTATTAGATGTGAAAAAAATGAATCTTTTTTTTTAATATTGTTAATGCCATCAGCAAAACACTAAATGCTAAATTCTAAATACTAAATCCTTGGATAAACAATAAACAATCCTTGGGTAAATCTTAAACATTAAATCATAAACACTAAACACTAAATCGCAAACACTAAACCCTAAACGCCGTCGGCAAAACTCTAGAACCTGAACTCTATGGTTTAGCATTTACCTAAAGGTTTGGGATTTATCCAAGAGTTTAGGGTTTACCCAAAGGTTTATGGTTTCATGTTTAGGGTTTTGTGTTTACGATATAGGGTTTACTATTTTTGATGACCGTGTTAACAATATAAAAAAAATTGTAGTTACTATTATTTTTAATTTATTTTTACCTTTTTATTTTAAAAACATAATATGACTTTGCAAATATTTTTTTTCCTTATTTTTTCAAAAACTAAATATGAAATGGTAGATTTTTTATTGGTTGGTGAACGTAGGTTCACCAGCCGATAATAATTTGCCAATTTTTATTTACATTTTTGGCAAAAAGTAAAAGAAATCTGAAATTATATTATCTAGCAAAAAAGGAAAATAAATAACATTAAAGTTTTTAACGTCGTCCGGGGAGGGAATGCTTCATAGGTGTACGCAATAAGTTATGATTTGGCTCGAAATACACAATTCTAAATCTTAAACTTGATGGGGTGAACTAAACTCTAGAGGGTGAACCCTAAACCCTAGTGGGTGTACTTTAAACCCCTAAATCCTAAGGATTCAACAGTAAGGGGGTGAATCCTAAACCCTATGGGGTAAACTCTAAACCCTCAACCCTAGAGTTGATGAATCTCTAAATTTTAGGGTTCACCCCTAGCATCAACCCTAGGTTTTAAGTATTAAGTTTCATTCCCTAGATTTTAGGGTTTACCTCTTAGAATTTAAGGTTAAGAGTTTACCTCTAGGGTTTAGGGTTTTAGGATTCGTGTCTTTAGAACCGAATTATAACTTAGTGAAAACACGAATCATTCGATGAATCGGACAGCGTTAACAACTTTGACGTTTTCTGTTTTTTTTTTAATTACTTAGAATGACTCTAAACATTTTAGGAAATACTAGAATAATTCATACTATTATTTTGTAATTACTAGATTACAAAATTAAACAACCAAATTTACTAAAAACTCCCTTCTAAACATTAACCAAAAATTTAGCATTACAATTTATTTATTTTTGGTCAAAATTATTACAATTTAATTAAACAGATTTTAGTATAAATGGAAAATAAAAAAAGGGAAGAAAATTGTCGGCTTTCTCTTCTCCTTCGAGGGCGACGAAACCCTCACCCTGAATTTATGCTAATGGAGTCTGTTGTTATCATAGATTGATTGCATGCTAAATTTTGAAACCTTAATTTGAAATTCGATTTGTCAATTATCTGTTTCTCGAAAAAATCTAGGGAAGTTTACTGAAACTCGGTTAAATCGAAACATAATAGCTAGGATGACTCTAAACAGTATCAAATTATGATGTTGTATTCGATATGTACGGTTTCTCTATAATCGAGTAGTGAGTTGTCCTTCCTTTGTTTTTATATAATCAGGATACTAAGAATATTTTTGTGTTATGGCCGTTTGACAAGTGCTATAAATGAACCAAAGTAACTTATGTCATGTATTTGAAACTGACTATGGCGGATTGTGATTGTATTTTTGTAGATATGGCTTTATCCTTGGGTCTGAGAAAGTATCTGGTTTGATGATTTCATTGCAGGGGTAGTGTATTTGGTTTCTGCTGGTTATACACAACCGTGGAAACTTTGTATTGAAGGTAGTAGTAATTGTGGTATTCAGTAGGGGTTTACATTAATCAGGTAGAGACTCTAAAACTCTAGCTCGTGAAAATAGTAATCAATAATTACATGAAGATTTTTTCTTACTATGACACATAGATCAGCTCTTTGGGTGTGCATTGGCTCATGGGGTCATGGACATGCTCCGGTTTTACAAGTTTACTATAGGACATGCTTGGACTTCTAATTTTGGTTGTTTTGACAAGGAAGAGGAGTTTCATTGGTTGATTAAGTAACTCATGTTTTAGGTAAAGCTTCCGTGTTTGGTAAGATATAAGATATCTGATGGTTTTAGTCTTTGATATATAAATAAAAGGTATTCGCCTCTGCATAAGGTGAAGAAGCCATGGGAACAGAAGACATATAAGTTTGTTCAGTACCCATCAACGATGTTGTTAACTGCTGATCATGATGATAGAGTTGTTCCACTTCATACATTCAAGTTGATCCATGATGTAACCAAAATAAGATAAATGAGGTTAATATGGTTCAATGTGTTTTGTTACCATTCTTCTTTAATCTAAGTTCTAATATAAAGAAGGGAGTTCATTATTTTCATTGTACCTTCTGACTCTTTGATGTATGTTGCAGCCTGCATAAATGAAAATTTAAAAATTTACCCATCTTTTAAAAATTACTAGGGGAACCCGCGTTTCGCGCGGGATATGTTACTTTCGTCTTTTATATTTGTTAAATTGAGTTTATTTTTTGGTGGGTTTAAAAATTTGGTTAAATTCTTTGTATGAAACCATATGTGAATCATTTTTTTATACACTTCCATTGTGCTTGGAGTGTTAATATTGTTGGGGTTGACTAATTCATGACTATTTATTCTATTGTTTTGATTGTTTGGTTGGGTATATGTTTATATTTCGTAGTTATTTTTTTTTGTTTTTAAATGTTGTATATCATATTTCTATCGAGCTTGGCGTTTTTTTTTCTTAAAAAATAAGCAGGGATCCAGTAAGATATTGTGATTACATTTCGAGAACGTATTTTGAAGTCTTGTTGCTAACTTGAATATATTTATTAAGGGGAGATGTAACATATTTTCAATTACTTGACTTTCCACTTCTAGTGCTACCTGCAGTTATTAAGGCTATTGATTTTGTTAGAAACGTAATAAAGTCATGAGAGAACTATGTGCCAGTATGTGTAGATATCTATCTTTAAGTATAATAAAATATATGAGTCACTTTTTTCAAAATAATTTTTAGACGAATAGAGGTTAAGGATGTTTGGCTTCAAAGCAAATATCATATCATACGCTGACTATATTTTCAGAAATCTTTTCCCTTAATTGTTTCAATTGAATCAACTTTCTTCTAACCATTTTAAATAAATGACATTAAAAAAAATTTGAATGCTTACGATTTTCACTTAAGTTTTCATATTTTTCTTAAGTAACAGCTACAATTAGAAAGATTCGAAGACGCCATCCTATTTCGATGAATGAGAAACCAAAACAAAAATATTAAAAGAAAGCTTCATGTTCTAGACTGCTCAATCAACCGGGAGGTTATATAGTTGGTTATATAGTCTTACTACACTTCTGACAAACTATTAGTATAGTAAAGGTAACAATATTACGAGATAGCATTTAACAAAATTAACATGTTTCTCCTTCTCCTTCACACATCATTGTCCAACACTGACTTGAATTTAAGATCTTAACTCTGACCTGCATCAAGAATACTGTTTATGAGCTTGCAAACAAACAAACATACTACAGTTATAAACTTTAAAACCTAACTAGGCCATGACTCACACATTCGTGCGGGTTTTTTACTTTGTAATGAATAACACGTATGATTAGTTGACAACTTTTTATTGTTTGTATATGTTCATATTGATAAACTTTAAACCAATTAAAGTGATATTTTACATAAGTCATTTATCATTTGATCATATTTTATTATATAGGCTATTTTATTGTATTTGTTTATAAATCTAACCATTT
Organism: Moricandia moricandioides; assembly: GCA_905132885.1. Classification (NCBI taxonomy): domain Eukaryota; kingdom Viridiplantae; phylum Streptophyta; class Magnoliopsida; order Brassicales; family Brassicaceae; genus Moricandia; species Moricandia moricandioides. The sequence goes on from CAJHQQ010000521.1 coordinate 52,492, forward strand.
ATTATGTTTGTGTATATTAGATAAAACTTGTTTAAATTTGAAAGATTTGATTACATTGGAATCTTTGTAGTTTTTTTGTTACAATATTGAGATAGTACAAAAGTTTTTTTATATAATTGTATAATTGGATTAATTTTGTTTGTATTAAATGATATTAGGTATCTAATGTAATCTAAATAATCTTTGAGGTAAATGTAGTGCTGTGAAGTAAACCAAGTATGGATTCAACCAACTGGACATTGATTTATGTATCAACCAACTAAACAGATTTATATATCATGAACTTGTTTAAATATTTTCCTTGTTGAAATGAAAAATTCTGAATGGATTTTAAAATATATTATTCTAAGGATGAACAGATAAATTATCGGTTCGTACAACTCAAACCAATTTGATATTAAACTATATATAAAATTTTTTCTAATATGAAATATAAACTTGTAGTTCTAAAAATAATATTAAACCTGTTTAGTAAATTGGTTTGATATTTAAATCACAACTCGAATAATATTGTGTGTAGAGTGAAATTTAAATAATATTTGAGGTGGGTGTATTTTAGTGTTATATGAATATATCGTTTAATGTTGATTTTAATCTTAAAATTTAAACTATATTGGTTTGCTGGAGTAATCTACAATACAATCTATACCAAAATCTGTTAAAATAGATAGTAGGCTTGATTTAATAATCAACCCATGTATTCGGTCAATATGTATGCCATGGGATAAGAAACAAAATAATGATTCCTTACTTATTAATAGAGAAACATTTTAGAGAATAACCTTTAATTAGTAAATTATTTACACTAATGCCATTGATGAGATGTCACTCTCATAATAACTTTCCGCCTATATAATTAACTTCTCTTTTCTTACTAGACTATTTACAAAATATGCCTTTGATATTAAACTTACACATAATCATTGTCTATTTTCAAATAATACGCATTTTTACATAATTTTTATAAATATCTTTAATGATTGTACTAGCAACATTTACTTTAAGCCTAGGATTTAAGCAACACATACATATAAGAGATTAAAAACAGAACACCTATGGACCCAGATTTGAATAATAAACTATTTATAATTTCACATACGAAAACATATATTTTGTGTACGATTTATACCACTTAATTTTTTTGTTCCATTTTGTTTGACCACCTTGACAACGTAGAACTCTTTGTAATGGTTCTTTGACTTCTCCATTTGACCATTTATATAAAAGTGACACGAACACAAGAATTTAAAATAAACTCTTGTAAACAAAAGCACATTGAAATCATTTCTTTTGGCCATCTTCAAACCATTTTTATTGACATATTGAAACCATTTCTATTGGCCACAAAAACATTATTTGCTAGAACAAATTCGAATTACATATGCCTTAAAATGGTTATATATCACCTCACTCAGCCATATATCTGCTGGAACATATTAAGAATTCCAATAGCCGCATCTTTTTCCTTAAACTAAACTCATACAACTTTTGTACTATATTCGGTGAGTCCATTTTAATAATATGTACTTTATGTAATGTAACTGAGACAAACATATTTTGTTTTAAAAAATCAGTCAATATAACATGATTTTATATAATAGGAAAATTTTCTAACTGAATTTATTAATTTTGAAAAATTACGTACCTTTTAAATTTTATTTGTGAAAAATCTATTAACAAACTGCGTAAATATACTCTTAAAATATAAATTTGTGTATATATAATCTTTAGAAGTATCTAAAAAACAAAATATATACGCAATCACAATTTATTTTTCTTCATAATTAACAGGATAACATATCTTTTTTTTGAACAAACATGATAACATATCTAATTTAAACTTAAATTAAGTAATTAAATGTTAACAAAATGATAACATATCTATGAATACAACTTCTACTTTTATGAGCAATTTTATAACTCTAGGAATACGAAATCTACACACAATTTAAATGACTACATTTAGTAGAATTGCTTATGGAATTGTTGCATGGTTTCTACGCAATGTAGAAGGTGCATTCTGCATATAAGAAAACCCGATTTCCAAAAATATTGGAAAAATCAGTTATGAAAATATTTCAAAAAATATTTGTAATCTTCTAACTTTCCATAAAATATGTAGAGGCCGATTTCCTTGTTAAAAAATACAAAAAAAAAGATTAAACCTTTTCTTTCTCATCAAACCTAGATTTCTCCATAGTTTTTCTTTTAATTTTCACAAACTCTTCTTCTATGATGCATATCTATACGCCATGTGGTGTATGAGAATTAGATGCCACAACGTGATGGGTGTTTTTGGCTGATGAAAAAGGGGGGTAGGTTACTGTTATTGGAATGGAGTTCTACCTTAGTGGATTTAAAGAGAATGGTTTTGGAGGATTTTGGTATGGAAGAAGATAGCTTAGCCGATTTGGAGTTAAGTTATCTACCTATTGAGTTGATAAGTACATCAACATGTCCACATGTGCTCATTTTAAACGATTGTCATCTTAAGAATTTTGTTGGTTTTGTTAAAAAGAATGTCTCGATTCGGTTGTGTGTAACATATAAAGCCAAGGCTTAGAATCCGAATGAAGCAAAATTTGATCTTCACAAGTCGCCAACAGATTCAAGTACTAATGAAGAGGAGGAAAACTAGTTTTATAGAGGGGACGAATCAGCTGATGTTTTTGCTGAAACGCAGAGAAAGAAGAAGAGAGAGAAGATGAAACGAGTCAAATCTGATGGGGATGCCAATGATGCTGATACCATGATCTCTAGAAAAGAGAATCGATACAATATGTCAAAGTATTCTTTGCTCAAAGTTGTTAAGAAGGGAAAACTTTTTGAGGATAAAACTTTGATGAAGACGACTTTCGAGATATGTGCAATGAATCATAACTTTAACTACTATGTTATCAAATCAGATAGAAAAATTTGGTATATTAGATGCACGGATAATGCTTGCAATTGGAGTGTTCGATCAGAAGAAGGTCCACTTTTTCATCTTGCATCTCACGCTTCCTTGTATAGTCAGCATGTAGAAACACATCACTGTTACCAGCCAATGAGATGACCGAGAACATCTCACCATACAAAACAATTAAAACATTAAAAGCTATACAAAATATATATAACAACCATATAGAAGAAGATAACAAATATACATACCTTCTCAAGAAATAAGTCCTTAGTTTGAATGATGTCTTCATAAGAAACTTTTGCAGCTGTAGAGTATATGCATAGTAAGGCTATATTAGTCAATATGTATGAGCTAGGTTAGCTAGGTAAACACTATAAATATCGTATGTATATTATCTAATGAAGTATTCAGCCCACAATCCTATATGGTATCAGAGCTAATACCTAGTTATCTGAAAAAGTTTTAAGCCGTCATCTTCTCTTTTCAAACTTCCCTTCTTCAAACTCCATGTCGGCATCACCAGCTTCCTCCAATGAAACCATAATGGTGTCTGAAAGAACAAATCTTCTCAACATCAACATGACTAATGTCATGAAGCTGACGGCTAAAAACTTTCTCATGTGGAGCCGTCAAGTCCTAACTTTTCTCGATGGCTACGATCTTAAGGGATATGTCGACGGTTTTGTCATCGTACCACCACCAACAAACAACACTGATGGTGTTCTCATGACTAATCCACCGTATACAATCTGGAAATGCCAGGACACACTCATTTATAGCGCATTACTTGGTACAATCACAGTATCGATTCAACCGATACTCTCAACCACTACAAATTCGGCTCAGATCTGGGAGACTCTCTCAGCTACCTACGCAAAGCCAAGCATAGGCCACATAAAGCAGCTCCGGGAGAAAATCAAACATTGGAAAAAATGTACTAATACCATCGATGCTTATGTTCAGGGTTTTACTACCAGTTTTGATCAAGTGGCCTTATTGGGGAAGCCATATGACCTAGAGGATCAGATCTAACACATCTTGGAGGGCTTACCCGAGGAATACAAACAACTTGTTGATAAAATTGAAAGCCACAACTCCACCCCAACCGTAGCTGAACTACACGAGAAGATCTTGAATCATGAATCTAAGCTTCAAAGCAAAAGCTCGATGATAATACTGATTACTGCAAATGCTGTGACACATCGCACTCCTCTGGCCAAAGCAACAATCGCAACAACTATCAAGGGAATCACACCAACAACAACCACAATCATCACCCGTGGCAGAAAAACAACAGTGGGTCCACTCGCTCAGATCAGCCAAGTCATGGCTATCAAGGCCGATGTCAAATTTGCGCTGTGCATGGTCACAGCGTGCGTCGATGCTCCCAGATCCAAAGTGGCAACACGCAGTACAACTCTGCTTTGCACAACTAATCACCTCAGCCTAACTCCTGGCAATCAAGAGCCAACTTTGTCTCTGCTCAAGCATACAATCCAAATAATTGTATTTTGGATAGTGAAGCAATGCACAATCTCACTACTGATGTCAACAATTTGTCACCGCATCAGCCGTATACTGGAGGCGAAGAGGTGACGATTGCAGACGGCTCAGTGATTCCCATCCCGAATACTGGTTCTACTTACCTCAAAACTCCCTCTAGTTGCCTTGAATGATGTCATATATGTTCCTGACTTACATAAAAATCTTATCTGTGATTACTGCTTATACAATACTAATAATGTGTCCGTTGAATTCTTTCCTGCACACTTTCAGGTGAAGGATCTCATCACGGAGGACATATTACTCCAAGGAAAAACAAGAGATGAGTTGTACCAGTGGCCGGTTACGAATCTGAACATCATATCTCTCTTTGCCTCACCATCACCAAAAACGACCTTCTCTTCTTGGCATTCTATATTGGGACACTCTTCTTTACCTGTTTTGCAAACACTTGTTTCCAAATTTTCATTACCTTTGTCTTCTTCAGAAAAACAAAACCCATGTTCTCATTTTTATTAATAAGTCATAAACTTTCTTTGTATACAAACTCTATTACTTCTACATAGCCACTCCAATACATCTACACAGACATTTGGAGCTCTTCAATCACCTCTATCGATCAGTTCAAGTATTACTTGCTGTTGGTCGATCGCTATACTCGCTATACGTGGTGCTATCCGCTGAAGCAAAAATCTCAAGTCCGAGAAACCTTCATTGTGTTTAAGGCTTTGGTTGAGGTTCATTTCGCAAGAAAAATCAAAAACTTATACTCCTACAATGGTGGCAAATTTGTGGCACTTAGAAGCTTCCTATATGCTCATGGAATTTCTCACTTCAATTCACCTTCACACACGCCATAACACAATGGAATAGCCGAGCGAAAACATCGGCATATAGTGGAAACTGGATTGACCCTGCTTCATCAATCATCACTACCGCCAGAGTATTGGACCTATGCCTTTGCTGCAGCATTTTATCTCATAAACCTCCTTCCCTCTCAAGTTACAGAAGCGGTCTCACCATATGAAAAGCTGTTTGCCAAATCGCCAAACTATTTGAAGCTGCGAGTTTTCGGTTGCTTGTGTATGGCTCAAAAGTTATACAAAACACAAGCTGGAAAATTGTTCGTTGCCGTGTATCTTTTTGGAGTATTCACTCATGCAGAGTGCATACTTGTTTCACCTGCCTACTGGTCACCTATATATCTCGCGCTATGTCCAGTTCGTGGAGAACCAGTTTCCCTACACCGGTGCTATACGATCTCCAGCTGCTGAAGCAGAAACACTACAACCATACTTCTCACCACCAACTCCGGTTCCACTGTCGCCGACCCCATTCGTACAATACAACTCTATGACTCCCCTGAGTGGAAGTCCTCACCTGCAACATACACCAGCTTCGTCGTCTAATAACTCTGTCTCGATAGAGCATGATAACGATGTTAGTGCAGGGAATCTTTCAACAACTACATCATCAAGTACTTCTCAGCAGTATTCAGCAGAAAATGCTCAATGATCTATCACTATAGCAACTGTTACTGACCCATAGCCACTAAATCCTCAACCCTCTTTCTCTCAAAATCCTGAAACCAGTTCCGTTGAGCCACTTCCACCTCCCACATACTCTCATCCCATGCAAACCCGTGCAAAAAACTAAATCACCAAACCATCGAAGAAGCTCTCCCTCTTAGCCACCACCTCTCACTTAAAACCAACCATACCTACCACAGTGAATCATTCCATGTGAGATGAGAAATGGAGACGATAAATGAGTGATGAGTATAATGCTCAAATATCAAACAATACGTTTGAACTTGTTCCTTGAGAACGAGATCAACGTGTTATTGATACGAGATGGGTTCATACTATAAAAAATTTGTGTAGTGGTGGTGTTGACAGGTATCAATCTTGTTGGGTTGCTCGAGTCTATACACAGGAATAAGGAATTGATAATGCGGAAACGTTTAGCACGGTTTTCAAGTTTCTTACAATCCGTCTGGTCCTCCATCTTGCGGTTACTCAATCTTAGCAAGTCAAGTAGCTTGACGTCAACAACGCTTTTCTCTAGGGAACACTATCGGATGAGGAGTATCTCACACAACCACCTGGCTTTGTGGATCCAGATCGTACTCATCATGTGTGTCGTCTAAGGAAAGCTCTATATGGTCTTAAACAAGCTCCCCGGACTTGGTACCAAGAACTCAAGAATTTTCTATATCAGATTGGATGCACTAACTCTACTGCCGACACCTCCGCTTTCATTTTCGTCTATGTAGATGATATCATCATCACCGGCATCAGCTCGCATCTTGTCTCTATGTGAATTCATGTACTCTCCAAGCTCTTCTCCTTAAAACAACCAACATACTTGACCTACTTCTTGGGAATCGAGGTCACACGGACACCAAATGGGCTTCACATGATGAAACATAAGTATATCACTGATCTCCTCGCGAAGGTGAATATGCAGTAAACACAACATGTCTCTACTCCTCTAGCAACCTTCCCAAAGCTAACTCTTAACTTTGGTCATGGGTTGGACAATCCGAAGAGTATCAAATGGTGATTAGCAGTCTGCAATACTTGGCTTTTACTAGACCGGACATCGCCTACAGTGTTAATCGCCTCTCTCATTTTATGCACTGCCCCACAGATGAACACTGGAAGGCAGCACAACGCACCTCAGATATCTTGCTGGTACACTTCCACATGTTATTTACATACAAAAACACTCGCCTCACACATGGCGTGCGTATTCGGACGATGACTGGGCCGGTGACATCGACGACTACGTCTCCACCAACGTGTACATTGTATATATGGGGTCGACACCTATCACATGGTCCTATCAGAAACAGAATGGTGTCGCGCGCTCTTCGACGGAAGCGGAGTATTGCTCGGTCGCAAACAACGCAGCTTAGCTTCGTTGGGTTTGCTCTCTTCGCACTGATCTCAGTGTTAGATTTGATACCGCTCCGACTATATATTGTGATAATGTGGGGATGACATATATCATCATGAATCCTGTTTTCCACTTCCAAGATGAAGCACCTAGCACTTGATTTCCATTTTGTTACTGACAATGTCCAATCCAGTGCACTCCGTGTCTCCCACATCTCGACTAAAGACCAACTTGCAGATGCACTTACGAAGCCTTTACCTCGAGAAAGATTCAAAGAACTCGTGGACAAGATTGGTGTGAGCAAACTCCCTCCATCTTTAGGGGGAGTATAGAGTATATGCCTAGTAAGACTATATTAGTTAATATGTATGAGCTAGGTTAGCTATGTAAACACTATAAATATTGTGCGTATGTTATCTAATGAAGTATTCATCCCACAATCCTATAGCAGCTCCTTTCCAATTGCCACATCTTGGACCTATGAAGTTCTCACAGACTCTTCTGCCTAATATTTCTCCAACATCAGGAATTGCTTTTATAATTCAAATCTGGAAAGTATAGGTGAAACCCTCGAAAATGTAGCTCTCCTTTTTACACAACTTCTTCCTAATCTTCTCAATCGAACTCATCAAGAAGTCATACGAGTGAAGACCCCAATGGAAATTTCGAACCTTTTCAAGATCGATCACCAACTTGATGTACATATGAGGGATGTTCACCTTCTCATCTCTCCCCATCACTACACTCACGCACAATTAGATCAACCTTAACATGTCAACCCGAGTCCAGTTGTGAACTTCTTGCAGATGCACCTTCATGATCGACTTCAAGGTGATCTTCCCACCTCTGTTTAGTATGTTACTATAACCCCTCCCCCCCCCAATCATCTTTCCATTTAACTATGCCACTGCCACTTTCCCGCAAAATCTTGAGGCCAGTTACAGCATGGTACTCTTGAAGCGAAAACTGCAGAGGTGTCCTCGCAAAGAAAACCACTTCTCATGCATCTTTGAGGTAATATGCTCCTTACACAAGAAGCTATGTACCAGTTTCCCAAAAAAATTAAGGCGATTTGACTAAATAGCCATGATATGTGTGAAAACATGATCTCTCTTCACTTCTCCATACTCTTCAAACATAGCATTCTTCAAATCATTGAGAAGTTCCATCCGGCAGTTGTTGTTGATCTTCTTGACTTGAGGTCAGAAACCCTCTTCATACAAACTCTTAGGTAGCTCTATTTCCATACCTACAAAAGACAAAAAAAAAATTGATTTTAGTCAAACGAATTTGATTCAACTTAAAATACACAACTTAAGTGTGAAACAAAGACATAAGTCAGAAACTCAAACAATTTCATTCTATTCACATCCGAAATTCAATTACCAAAATTAAGGTTCAATACATCAATGTTTTAACTATCACGTTGATGACATAAACTAAATTCATCACAAACATAAACACTTTCATGTCTCAGCTCATAAAAAAAATCAAACAAATATTGAACCAAGTCAAAGAAAAAAAATTAATAGTGAGACAAAGACTAAGACAAGCCAAAATCAAACAAATTCAAATGAAATAACCAATCTGTAAACAAACGAAATCAGTTAACAACATCTATTCACAAAAGAATTAATTAATCAAACTAAGACAAGAAAATTCACACACGCAATCAATTCATCAAACTAAGAAAATTCAGAAACACAATCGGTTCACATAATCAGCTAAGAAATAGCACTATAGATGCTAAGAAAGAACATACAAATAGTAACCCAATGCTAGCGATGTCGAGGAACATAAAAGACTGTTATCGAGGAACATGCAAATAAGAAAGAAAAAATTCCACATTCATCCGTACTTGCTAGCGATGTCGAGAAAGTGAGAGGTAGAGAGAACAAGATGAAGGGGTTCTGTCTAAAGAGAGACTCGATTTCACAAAATTTGGAATCGCTTTCCTCCTGTTCGTCTAGAGAGAGAGAGAGAGAGAGGCGGAGAAAACAATAAGAATTATGGATATAATCGATCAAATTGGAAGGAGAAAGTTTGGTGTTTACCTTCGGTGCTTTCTATGTCGGAGAAAGACAAAGGTGCCAGAAGAGAGACTCGATTCACCAATGGTATCGCCGTTGATTCACCGAGAGAAGATCAGTGGTTGGTCCCGCCATTGATAGATAGAGAGAAGACCATGAATCTCCTTCGTCTTCGTCGATTAAGAGAGAGAGAGAGAGAGAGAGAGAGAGAGAGAGAGAGAGAGAGAGAGAGAGAGAGAGAGAGAGAGAGAGAGAGAGAGAGAGAGAGAGAGAGAGAGAGAGAGAGAGAGAGAGAGAGAGAGAGAGAGAGAGAGAGAGGCGGATAAAAGGTGTTAGGTCTAGAGTTACAAGAACAATTTGGGGGGTTTTGTTGTTCTATTTTCATTTCTATTTAATTTCTTTTAATATTTATTTCTTTTAAAACCACTATTTTAATTTTTAAATTGTATTATTTGATTAATGAAAGGTTAATTTTAGGATTATGGAAATATTTATACTATAGGGACAAACTGATGTTGGGTTTACACCAAATGGACAAGAAGGCTGAATTTTTGTTCTGTTTTGGCATAAATCCCTTGATTTTTTTTTAGTTTCTAGTTCATTTACAATATAACACTTTTTTTTGTAATCTAACACTTTCATATAATTATCTTCAAACATAATATAAATATCATAGGTATTTTTTGGTTTAGATGTTGATGTATGAGTATGAGTTTCAAAAAAAACTATTTTTATTTTTGGTTGTGTTTATTTTATTCATTCAAAAATATATAAAATAATATTTATTTGTTTAGGTTAAATGGTTAAATATATTAAATCTTAATATTATTAGTATCATTAAAAATACTTCGGCTTTTCGTTTTGATTTGGTTTAAATCATTTAGGTTGATAAAATCATAAACCAAATGGTTTAGATATATACGTTGGTTTGGTTTGGTTCGATTTGGGTTTTTTTGCCCAAGTTAATATTTATGTTCGGTCTGTTAATATCTTCACTACTTACTCTCAAAGTCTCAACCTGTATCTGGTAAATACCCAGAGAGTGAGAGATACATAGAGAAAGAGACAGGTCATCAAACTTAGACCAAAAGATAATCTCTAAACAGTTAAAGAAAAGAAAGTAAAGATCAAATTCACTGCAACTAGGTCTGATACATAAGCTTCTTCACATCCCAAGCCAGTCTCATAACTCCCAGCCTCAGAATTCACTTCTTGCCCTTGATTGTTTTCTCTGACATTGCTCTAGCTAGTTTGGCTCTTCTGTTACTCAGCCTGAGACAAAAATAAAAACTAGCAATGTCAGATGAAGAAATAGTGATTTATATCATGGAGAGAGAGAGAAGCAAGTACCAGTTTTTCAGCTGCAAAGTTGTAACCCCAGGACCCTGCAAAACCACATAATCAACAAGCTCATAACCGGTTGCAAACTAAAAAAGATTATAATTGTTGAACTCACATTTTGATTTATTTTCTCAGCCCATGTTTTTATCCAATCTGAATTTCGCTGCATATCAGGTTCATCAGCAATGGCCTTCTCCATCATCTCCATTTGATCATCACTCATAATAGTACGCTTCCGTTTCTTCCCCTGTTTCTCATCCTCCTTCACCTCTCCAGATCCACTCCCTTTGAACAGCTTAGTAGAAGTTTCACCTCTCTCAATGTTAAGATTCAGAGGCTCTTTTATGTGCTGCTTACCAGATGAATTCCCTCTTGGACCTTGAGTATCCTAGAACATATATAACCTTAGATAAAGACACAACTTTCACAAAACATAATAACACATGATCCGCAAAAGTTAAACTAAACAGACAATTGTCACAAGCATTTCACATTTACCTTAGCCAACTCAGAACGGATTAGCGGTTCCAACTGAATACAGAACACCCTGCAGACGACAGAAAATTTTACATCAATGTAGATATAGAGAACAGCACTTTTGTATTGTCCTAGGTGAATTGTAGAGTGATTGAGAGGTTCTATCACCTAAGCATCATTAAATCTTTGACATCGAGGGCACTAGCGATCAAATATTCTGCATGATGCAACAGAGAACCTACAAATACAAATATCCATCACAATAAACACATGTAATAAAAAAAAAAAAAGAACAAGAGATGTGTCGAGGGTTAAGGTACACACATATGTTTCTGCAAACACTAGTGGCTCTTTGTGCCACAGGATCCTTTCGCAATTCACTGACAAAGCTATTAATGAAACGGTTCCTGTCATCTTCTGCAAAAATTCATATATAGTAAGAAACAAAGGTATGGCTGCCCCACACAATATGATCAGAAAAGAAGTCAAGTCACCTGTGCAGATACCAGGAGAGAAGCAGTGCAGATTCGCCATAATTTTAATAAGTAAGGATGTTCTTTGATGCGCGTATGAAGACATGGTGAGGTTATCTTGGAAATTAAGCTTGAATTGAGGTGCGACCAAAGATGAAAACACACTTAAAACCCATCCAGCTGATGCAAAGAGGTCGTAGTCCAGTGTTGCATCATCCTCCCTTGAAGAAAGATCAGAAGAGCACAACATTGACACGAACTTTTCATGAGGGAGACAAAACACTGCGCTCAGAATCTTACTCTGTATAGACGAGAGATTAAACGTAGAATTTGAGTACCTCAAAGCAAGAGACTTTCACAAAGCTATTCAATAATAGTGTACTTACAAAATGGCCGGTGAAAAAACGTCGAAAATTTGAGTCATCCGAGAACACATCAGCCAAGCGCATAGCATTTAGTAGCAAAAAACCCGTTGGATAGTCAGGAGAAGCTCTACCAATGGGAGATTCAGAAAGGCCACGCCTCAATAATCTAAGGACCTGCATTACGGATATAACAATACTAAGTAATTCTACACTAACTTTAGAGAAGAAACTCCTTACTAAGACTAACCTCTGAGGCAATAGGTTGGGCTAAATGCAAGTTTCCTGCACGTTCAACCTCGTCAAGGAATGAGACATTTTCGTCCGCCTCAAACACATGGTGCAACTGCAAGAACATAAACTTTTTAGATTTGAGTTTACAGAGAGTAAATAGAGAAACAAAGTTACAATAGACTTACAAGTGAAAGGACCTTTGCTTTTATTCTATACACGGAAGCTCTTGTTTTGGCTTCTTGAACAAATTCAGGTGAAACACTTAGTAATAGTATGGATTCAGCTAGCATAAGAAGACCACCTTTTCCACATAGCTCCTGAGAGTAGAATACCATAAAACCTATTTCTTAGAATCATTCTCGGTTACATTATAAAATGTACAAGAGATTAGTTAAATATAAACCTTGTTCTTAGCGATACGGTCGCTAAACAGTTTGTGTTGGCATAGAGAGTGAAGGAACTGCAAAGCAGCTTCAGCTTGTTGGCAGTGAAAGTTAGCGGCCGCTAGAGGACTCGCACCTAACTTTCTCGTCTGGTCACTTCGCTGATACAGCAACTTCGCTTCTAAAGATCTCACAACATTGTGAAGCGCTCCAAAAGCAGTTTCTATAAATAAATCAACCTAGATGAGAAACAAATAAGTGTCAGATCGACGTAGAATAACACAATATCTCAAAGAATAAGCATGATCTTACTAATTTCCGACAAGTATATATTCTTTCCACATATTGGCATTTCAAGCACACATCATGGTAAAGGTCATCATACCTTAGAGTAGGCAAGCAAGACTTGAACAATATCTTGGAACTCAGGAGAGATAAACCCATGCAACAGGTGAAGAGTAGAGGCCACCATTGTAGCTTCTAACAATGATTCCTTATCTGACTTCCAGCTTTCCTGAGAAAATAAAAAATCATGATTAAACATTATGATACAAAAATCCTTTGAAATAATATATATATAAAACATAAAACGTTTAGAATTTTTTTAAGAAAATAGAGAAACAGTAAAAGGCAGAGTGTGAACCTTTCTATTACCGCCCAGAGCTACCATCGTACTGATCACCAGATCAACCATCTTAACTGATAATACACAGTCATCTAGCAAGACCTATCAGAATATACAAAAAAAAAAACAGAAAAATGAATTTATCTCTATTTTTTAATATTACAAGGTTTGGGGCTGAAACCCATAATCGTCCGGGCCTAAACAACATGTAATATTAGTTTTATCCTAACGGTCACTCGAATGAGAGATCTCTGACACAATGGCCAACAGTTGAATTAAAGATCTCTTGTGCAGTTCTCTAATTACTATTTCATTACAGAGACACATAAAGTCCAACTCTTTCTAAGAATGAAAAACCAAACCTTGTCGAGCTTAGAGTGACGAGATGTTAACTCGCACAACGTATTCAACAGTCTGATCCCAGACAACAAGTACTCAAACTTGTCATCTCTATCACGAGCCTTGATCACTTCTAGGAGGTGAAGAGACAACGCTCCTGCTAATTTCTCAACATTAATCTGAAAGAAAAACCTTAAAATCAGTAATGCATCAACCAAAAAGTGGAGAATAAACACAAAGAAAGTGTGTTGCACCTTCTCTCCATTGTTATAATAAATGCAAAAGTCTTTATTGTCTTTAAGAAGCTTATCAATCTCCAAAGAGTTTCTCCAATGCAAACCATTCACAGCTGGTATTAAGTGTTTAGCCTGCAACAACACAGTCATGTCACTCAAACGGCGACGTAGCGATCAAAGACTATAACTTTGTGTCGCCGTGATTTCTAGCGTTATAAGTTATGTAGAAACAGGGAAGTCAGTTAGTGGATATAATGACACGGCGTCTCTCTCTCTCCGCCATAGATACGGCGAGCTTTATCAGGACCCAGCGACAGTTTCAAACCCTAGCATTTTGCTACAAATGTCGAAACGGTGAAGACAATTACGTGACAGACACGTGACCTTCTTTTTATCATTAAATGAAACCTCAGCTCAGCTTTTACTATCAGTCTATCACACAATTTTTTTTTGTTTGTGTAACATGTTAAATTCTATATTAAGTTTTCAACTTTGACAGAACTTGAGGGGATATACAAAACCAAAGATTTAAACTACCAAAAATCAAAAGGAAAACACCCCAAGACAAAGAAAGCAAAAAATAAGGAGTACGATCTAAAATATATCAATATAGTTTAAAGGGGTGATAGAAAATAGGTTTGGAACATTATTTTCGGGGATAAATAGCACATGGTCATATTTTAGGAGACATTCGATGCTACACGATAGTACTCATAGAGAAATGGTTCGTCGACCCTAGTTTTAACATTTTTAGGGTAGTCTAAAGCCATTAGGAGACGTAGAAACATGTCTACCTTAACTTTTTGGTGGACCCTGTACAAGTTTCATTTGTAACATGGCCAACAGAAATATAATTTGTAAAAAGAACCTTGGATCTATGAAAAAGACCCTCAACATTTGAACGCTAGTCTAGTAGACTCTCAACAAACATGACTATAATGTCGAAGAATGGATTTCAAGCGATCATAATAGTGATCATGATTTTCCCATGAAAATGAAAGACCCCTCAATATATAACTATGATGCATCACACAATTCAGGAGAAAGATTCGAGAGTGGATATTAGGAATAGCAATGAAACTTTCTTCGACTATGGAATGGGGAAATTTAAAGAACGACATTATTCACAGGAGAAGAGAACAAAATCACTTGTGTTATTGACTTCAAAACAACATTGATTTAGCCATCCGTTTGTGGATTGACAGTAACAAAATCACTTTAAATTCATAAAAATGATAAAAATTCATTAAAACCTTAATTTCATCAATTCATCAACTAGAACTCTAGAACTAGCAAACCATGTTCATTTGAAATAATAATTCATTCTTAAGTTTATTCTTTCTATAACCACGATTCTTTTGTAAATGTCATTTTTCACTATAGATCAATAAATTTGAAATTTCATTAAAAATAAAATAATAAATCATTGAACATTTAGAAAAAAATACTTACTGTATCAGAATCTATTGTTGACGCTCTTTTAATCTGAAAAGATCAAAATTAAGTAAGAAAAACAAATATAAAATCATTTTAAATTCATGACTTTTTTAATTTCACCTCTTGATTAACTAAAACTAGCAAATCAATTATACCACAGTTGAAATAAGGAATAAGTAAACATTAAAAGAAAAATGTTTACTTTATGAGCACGTATTGCTGATTCTCTTGCCTTCGAAAGTGTTGTTTCACGCAGAGCCTCCTAAAACACAAGGCCATATAACATTTGTAAGTAAATTACAAAAGCAAGATCAATATAAAATATTGACCGCAGCATTCATATCTTGCAAGGCAGTATCAAGTATAACATCTCTGATTAGTAAACCTCAAATATCTACATTTTCACATAAAGAGAAAAAAAGTAATAGAGAAATACAGATTGCTACGAAAGTGACCAAATATAAAATGGTTTACATATTGGTAGAAATATTTGAAACACTTCAACTATTTATTATCAAACATCTATAATTTTAGATTGACAGTGATCTAATGATTAAGAATACATACATACCGAATAATGGTTAAATAGGGGAGAACGTTTGGGTACATATTCAAGTTTGATTTTTTTTTTGATATTAAGCTCATAATTTCCACTCAGATATTTTTATTTTATTTTTGTATCGGCTCTTTTTGGATGTGATTTGGATCAGATTTTACTTGATATATTTTTAAAGAAAAATATCCAAAAATATATAAATTACCTAAAAACTCCGATAAAACTATATAAACTACCCAAACATATATGAATCAGCCAAAAGTTCAATACAAATTATCTAAAATACTTTAAAGCACTTGAAAACATATATATTACTTAAATATAGGTCAGAATAGGTTAATGAGTATAAAGAATCTTAGGTAATTTGGATACCAGCTCGAATTTTTGTTCGAATATGATATTATACCATAGCTTAAGTCCTTAGTGATATGATCCATTTGGACAACTGGATTTGGATTCTCTTTTGAAATGGGTTCAGATTCGGATTTCAGATTCGATTTTTTTGTCCAACCCTCTTAAAATCAATCATTATTTAAACCAATAGTTCACAACACATATATAAAAGACAATACATCAACAGTTAAACTAATCTAAAGATCTATATATATTACATCCAATAAATAAACACCCACATATATGATTTCTTAACAAAATTCATGATGAAATATATGTTCAACACTTCAATTAATTATAATTATATATCGGGTAAGATATCGAAACTGAAATTCTGTAAAGATCTGATAAACTAAACTAGGGATATTTAGTTTCATAAGAGAAGAGAAAGATCGACATACCCGAAGCGAATTTTTTGGAGGCGGCTTCATCGTGCAACATACAGAAAACCCTAGAAGTGAACGGTAAGATAAGCTTTTGTCTGTGCTATATATACTAATGATAAAGTTGACTAAATTAATTTCTTAATTAACTTTTAATTTTATATTTTCACTGAAGGAAAATATAAAGTAAAAATGGGAAAATAAATAAATAATATTTAAATATAATATCTTTCTGATTAATATATTTCATTATCATGTCAAAAGATAAATCTAATTTAATATAAAATTTCCACCAGACATAGTTTACTTTTGAAGGTAGATAATTTGATTATGACAATATTCAACTTTTTCCATATGTCAATTGGAAAACTATTCATTAGTGGTTAGAATTATTTATGTTAGATTTTTCATTTTATATTTTCAGATATATATGTTACTCAACTTTCATTTTTATAATATAAAATAACATAAGAAAATGAAGCTCCTAGCTAGAGTTGGTTACAATAATAAGTTATGAATGCTTTAAATGAGAAATTACCGCCTAAATACATAAAAAAACAAACATTGTCAAATACAGATTTACTATTGATGATACTATTCAATTTTCATCAATACATTCTTCCTCTTATGTATTGCTAATAATTTTTAAGCGAAGATAAGGAATATAAAAAAAATTAACATTGGGTAACACAATTACATTAACATATAATCTTTAATTATATTACATATGATGATCAAACTATCTGCAACTTGTGTGACACTGATGAACAACTCCACGGATATTGATTCCACGATGAAGCTCTCTTTGAAACATTTGGATTGATGGATAATTCTGCATTTACGACATCATCGATGGACATGTATCTCCGCAACCTAGACCACAACAAACGGCTCTGCCTGCATTATTCTGGAATCTCCGATAAGCTTTGCATCCTATACTCTCAAATAAATTGCGTTGTCTGGCATTCGAACCCCAGATCTGAGTGTAGAAGCATTTAAATTTGACCACTATGACAATGTGTTCTACATAATATAAATCTAAGCCTTACCGAAATTTTAATGATGTGTTTATTTTATACATATTATAAACTTTGATGTAAAAATATCTAATATTATAAATTTCTGAATATCATATCTTCTATTTTTTTGTCATCAACTTAAACAGATTCGAAGAAAACTCTACAAACCAAACCAATATCTCTGAATCCATATGAACGACATAGGATGTCTGAGTTCTACCACTGCGTGCAAGGTTATCCGCCCGTGTATTTTGCATTCGATGAACATGGATAATCGCCATGTGACTGAAACTCTCCTTGAGGATATGTATGTCTTACAAATATGTTGTAAAAGTAGGTCATTCTTCTGATTCCGAAACCATATTTACCAACTGAGAACAATATGTTGCAGAAGTCTTCGTGATTTCCATTGTCCAAATGAGCGCTTCTATCTCTGAGTGTAGGGAAGAGGCGCACACGTGTTCCTTGCTTCCATGAGTCCTTCGAAACCCTCCAATGTACTATAGCATCCTAGTCCCAAATCATATCTTATATTTTTATTTTGAAAAATTCATACATTTACCCAAAACTAACCTTCTATTGGCTCTTATTAATGTGGATATCATATAAACCATAACATCATTTTGTTGAGCAAATAATTAAAAATTGAAAGGAAAATATTATTTATCATAGTTTATTAACATTTTTGTCATTTTGTCATAATTTAGATACACTTTGACTAGTAACAATATTTAGTTTATAAATATTATTATCACGATTTGAGAACTTACAAGAATAAAATTTAATAATGTTAGAAAAAGAAGAAGATAAGAATGTTGTCTTAAACCCAACAATATCACATATAAAAATCCAAGAAGCACAAATAAATATAGATTGTATAACTATATGCAGGGAAGGATGTAAGAAGCGACTATGGGGTCAGCTGACCCCACTTCATTTTGAAAAAGATATGTGTTCTTTCAGATAAATATTGTATTGACCCCATAAAAATATCTTTTCTAACTCCACAAAATTCAAACACATAAAAAATGCTATAATTTAATTACCTAACTAAATGATTAAAGAGAAAATTGGAAAAATTGGGCACTCTCAACTTTTATTTGTCCTACTAGGACTTTTGATATTTTTGGTCATTTTGGACATGTTTTACTCTTATGTGATGGAAAAAATAGTAAATTAAATTTTAAAAATATAAAAAAAATATGAAAACTATTGGAAACATAAGCATGACTATTTATATGTTTAAAATTCTTTTATAAAAATAGTGGAATCATATTTTATTTTATGTCCTACCTAGGGCTTCTAGTCATCTACTTAGTTTAGAATATCGGATCCTAAGTATTATACTTAGATCTAGCCTTATTATATAAGGCAAACAAAACTTTCTTGTACAGTCTATCTAAGATAGAATTCGTTAGGTTATATTCTACCAAGATGTCGTTAGTTTACCTGTAGCTTGATTACAACCTATAGCCATGACTTTACGGTATACTTTTTCTTGTTTATGTGTCATAACTTGTTATGCCTTTTACCTTAGGTTACGCCTACGGAACAATAAACATTCCACCCACTCTACAGTGTTCTCCGTTTAGTAGAATACATATTATAACCAAATCACGAAAATATGGAAACTTCCATATTTCAGTTATTATCTTTCCTAAATCTACACTAAATCTACCCTAAAACTCTCACAATATCTTCTCTCCCACGTTTTTCTCCTCCCACGATCCTTCTCTCTTTCGCTTTGTGCCTCTCTATTTTTCATCGACATAACCATCTCTTCTATCTATCAATACAACATGGTTCTAATCTATCTTAAATCTGGTGTATGGATGTCTAGTTGCAGTGACAAGTGGAGTTTCGTGTTAGACAAAGAAAGGTGTGGTCGAATGGTAACATTAAAAACTACTACTATGTTAGAGCAGCTTAAGATCATGGTGTGTGAGGATTATGGGGTGGACCATAATGTATCTAAGATGGGATCCTCCCATTATTATCAAGTATCTAATTTTGTGGGCTACGCGAAGAAGGGTACGTCTACAACCTTGTGTGTCACGTTCTCTCGTACCGATGTAAATCAAAAGGAAGAAGTCAATATCAATTTGAATAAGGAGCCGTGTGATTCAAGTAATGTTGATGATGGTGATGAAGTTCTTGAAATAAATCCAGTTGAATTTGTCAAACCGTCAAAGGAGTCTTCTGATAACAGGAAGGATCATGTCGCTAAGGATGGTGTTGGTGATGCTAGTTTAATGAGTGAAAACAATGGAGACAGTGAAAAGGATGGCCGATCTTGTAGAACAGATTTCGTGAAGAAGGATCAAATTTTCAGAAGTATAGCTATTCTGAAGGCAACAATGGAAATTTTTGCGATGAAGAATAGTTTTGATTACCTTGTTATCAGATCCACAAAAAATGGTGGTACATTTGATGTAAAGATTCAATGTGCAACTGGACTGTACGTTGGAAATGTCTAGATGGGTCTATATATTTCATGATAAACAAGTGTGTGACAAGACATTCATGTGCTCCTTCGAAGGATAGCAAATTTGGAAAAACAACTTCGGCATGGCACTTTGATACAACATCGATTTGAGGATGCCAATTAAGGAACATAAGGCAATGACATATTTCAATTTATGTGCTTGGAACATGGTTTTGAGATTACTGGGAAGCTCGTGAGTTTGCAATTGCAGCAGTTAGAGGTATACCAGATCACAGTTATGCAAAAATACCAAAATATTTGCATATGATTAAAGCAGCTAACCCTGGTATGCATACTCACTATTAAACTTCTAAGGATGGGAGATTCATGTATCTGTTTCTGTCGTCTGGGCAATCAGTTAGAAAAATTCTACAATGCCATTCGTAGGGTGATTGTTGTTGATGGAACTTTTCTGAAAAATAAATAAAAAGGAGTTTTACTCGTAGATACATATGTACTGGTAACTCTAATTTGTATCTGATTGCATTTGGATTTGTTGATTCTAAGAATGAGGATTCATGGGAGTGGTTTTTTAGACAATTGAATGTCGTTATTGCTGATAGTAAAAGCTTAGCTTTTGTGTCAGATAGAAATTTGTCAATTGCTAAAGCGATTGGTATTGTATACCCTCAATCATCACATGGAATTTGCATTTACCACTTGTTGACCAATGTTGTTAAAATTTTCAAGACAAAGGGGTTGCCTGACTTGGTTGAAAAAGTTTCACAGGCATATAGGTTCATTGAGTTTCAGGAACGTTTCACTGAAATTTTTGATATGTGTCCTTCGCTTGGAAGATATCTACAGGAGGCTGATGTGAGAAAATGGGCTCGTTCTCTCTTCCCTGGATCCAGGTACGACATTAGGAACAATAACCTTCAGAGTCGATAAATTCAGTTCTCAAATCACCTAGACAATTTTCAGTTATTCCTTTGCTAGATAGTATAAGATAAATGTTGACACAGTGGTTCTACGAGTCTCGAATGTTAAGCTCAAAGCATCTTTATCCTTTAACCGTTAAGGTGGAGAAAAAGATTGATAGGAGAATTATGAAGGCAAAAGGTTTTCAGGTGTACAAGGTTGATAATTTTAGATCACTTGTTAAAGAAGACAAATATGATTGTCATGTTGATTTGGAAAACATAACATGCACATGTGAGAAATACGATTTAGGAAAAATACCTTGTAGACACACCATTCCTGCAATTTATTCACGAGGTATGGAAGTGTAAACACATGAACTTGAGACCTATTTATTTTCGCAATTTTTCAGCATATAGACATTACTTGATCTCTGTTTATTTGACACAGGTATGGAAGTACACAAATTTACTGATGGCGTATTCACCAGTGCAACGTGGAGAAATGCCTATGCGGAAAGCATTAATCCAATAGCAGTTTCAGAGTCTGAATGGAATGTCCCAACTGAGGTTAAACTTGAAAAGGTTTTACCACTAGAGACAAGAAAAAGTGTTGGTCGACCAGTAAAGAGAAGGTATGAAACAGTAAAGGATGTAAATATATATTTATACCATTGGGTTAACTAATCTAAACTTAGGGTTTAGAGTTATGGGGTGGGAGTTTTGGAGTTGAGGTTTAAAAATTAAAAAATATATATTAAAATTTTCAAAATAAAAAAGGTCTATTTTGGTCATTTTTTCTCTCAAGATCTATTTTTGTGACAAAAACTTCAAAAATGGCTATTTGAGAGATTTGCCCATATCTTTATTGTCAAGCCTATAATTGATTTTCCACTACCATCAACTAGTTTTTCCTTTTGGGTTAATGTTTATCCCTGCCATCATTTTTGTAGATTGGTTTCATGTCTTCCAATGGACTGACGGTGTATCAGGATTTAAGGAATTTTTTTTTTCACAAGCTCCGTCGTCTCTATCAATCTCTTTATTGTCCGGCATATAGTTGCTTTTCCACTACCGTCAACTGGTTCTTCTCTTGCGGGTATAATAATTTTTCCTGACTTCATTTTTTAAGATTTTTTTCACGTTTGCCAGTGGACTGATAGTGTGTGCGGAATTTATTAAAGAAAAAAATATTTTTTTCACAAACTTAGTCGTCCCTATAAATATGTTTACTATCTGACCTATGGTTACTTTTTCACTATTGACAACCAGTTATTCCTTACGGGTATGACATTTTTCCCAAAAATCATTTTTAAAATTTGTTTCACATCTACCATTAGACTGATGTTGTGTGAGGACCTTGTGTAAGGAAAAAATATGTTTTTTACAAGATCGGTCATTAATACCTGTTAGAATTGAGAAAGTATAAAGAGAATATAAGGGAATTGATGATTTTGGATGATATTTGGGTGAAGAACAAGAGAAACATGAACAAAAGGGAGTTACTGGACAGAGTAAGAGAGAGGAAAGAAGATTGATGAAAATGAAGAGAATACAGAGAAAAGAGAGAGATTATCTCCTTGTCTAACTTCATTCAGAGTGTCTACAATATATAGGCAACATGCCTAACACATAAAAGAATAAACAAAGAGTAAAATACAAAAGAAGACAACACACTGATCAAGAGATAGTGACAGGTCCTGAACAACTTTTGGCCTTAAGTAGAACATGTGATCTTCTTATTTAAATCATTCAAACTCTTCCTGCTGGTCAACCAAAGGTCCCAACGTCTCTGTTGCCTCTGAGACAAGTTTTTGTAACACAAGCTACTTTCCTTAACTTGCAATCCAAGCTAGGTTGTCTTTGGTGAGTTGCACGAACAGAATATAAAAGACTCGACCAGATTGTTTCTTCTTCCTTATCTTCAACTCTTTGGTTTCATCTCAATACTCCCCCTCAAGCTTGACACTGTGGACTGGTCAAGCTTGGAAACATGAAGAACTTCCCTCATTAAAACCTTAATGTGCAAAACCCAGTGGGACAAAAACACACCAAGGAAAAAGAGTAGAAGCTTTCAAGTTAGGAGAGTCAGTGAGAAGTGAGGTCTATGATTCTCAACTTAGAGTGGATGAAATCACATACTTTGGTGTTTGCTGCCTTGGTGAAGATGTCAGCTAACTGATCTTCACTTTTTGTATAACAAGGTAGGATTATTTTTTTCTCCACAGCTTGTCTAACCTTATGGCAGTCTACTTCAATATGTTTGGTCCTTTCATGGAAGACTGAGTTTCTAGCAATGTGAATGGCAGCCTGATTGTCACAATGCATTGTGATTGGTGATTTAATCTCGATACCCAAGTCTCCAAGCAGTCCCTTGATCCATATCAACTCACTGGTGAGCTTTCTCATAGCTTTATACTCTGCCTCAACACTTGAACAAGATAAAACCTTTTGTTTCTTGCTCTTCCAAGTCACCAAGTTGCCTCCAATGAATGTGCAATATCTAGTAGTTGATCTCCTATCAATCCTATCTCCTTCCCAAGCAGCATGACAATACCCTACAACTTTTGTGCTTCCATTGCACCCCATAAACACAACTTGACCTTGAGACTCTCTCAGATACCTCATGATCCTTTCAACCATGTTCCAATGGTGAACCTTAGGCGCATGCATGTGTTAGCTGACTTGGTTAACAACAAAGCAGATGTTTGGTCTTGTAATGGTTAGGTAAATGAGATTCCCAACCATCCTTCTATACTTCTTCACATCAGCAAATGGAGTGTCCTCAAACTCCCCCTCTCGCAGAACCTTGTAGCCATCTTCAAGGGGAGTCTTAGTTGTTCTTCCTCCAAGGTTACCTGCCTCACTCAACAGATGAAGTGCATACTTCCTCTGAGACAATAATAGTCCTTCCTTGGATCGACATACTTCAATACCCAAAAAGTACTTAAGCTCTCCAAGATCCTTCATGTCAAACACAAACTTTAAGAAGGCTTTGGTGCCTTGGATTCCTTCTTTGTCACTGCCAGGGATGATAATGTCATCCACATACACCAAGATGACCACAATGCCTCTTGGACCAGGGAGAGTAAATAGAGTGTGATCATCCTCCGATTTCCTGAATCCTCTTCCATTTAATGTAGTGCTCAACTTGTGGTACCAAGCTCTTGGAGATTGCTTCAGTCCATAAATGGCCTTCTTGAGTCTTAGGACATTTCCAGGCTTGAACAAGTGTTCTAGACCAGGATGAGGATGCATGTAGACCTCATCTTCTAACTCTCCTTGAAGGAAATCATTCTTGACATCCATCTGCCATAATTTCCATTCCAAATTTGTTGCAAGTGATATAATGATCTGGATTGTATGCAACTTGGCTACTGGTGCAAATGTATCCACATAGTCCTTTCCATATGTCTGATTGAAGAGTCTTGCAACTAGTCATGACTTCTTCCTATCCTCCTTGCCATTTGGTAAGTACTTGATAGTAAACACCCATTTGCTTGATACAGCTTTCTTGCCTTTTGGGAGTTCACTCTCATACCAAGTGTCATTGTTAATCATGGCTTTAGTCTCATCCCCAACTGATTCTCTCCATTCATCAAGTTCCATTGCTTCCTCATAAGATCTTGGTACATACCCTTGATCTAAGCCATTGATGAAAGCTTGGTGCTCTGGTGGAAATTGTGCAAAAGAACATACTGCTGAGGTTGGATGAGCTACTGCTTGACTGTTGTAGTAGACTCTTGTGTTCACCCAGTTAGAAGAATCCCTCTTGATCCTTGTACTCCTTCTCAGTGGTTGAACATGGCATTGTTCTTCTTGTTGCTCGTCTTCCTCATGAACCTGGTATTGTTCTTCTTGCTGCTCTTCGTCCTCATGAAATTTAGCAGTCTCATGTTCTTATATACTCTCCTGATCATGAACATCTGAACCTTGTTGCTGGTCTGGTACTTGTTCATTGCCCCCCTCAGGATTAGGATAACTGACTTCTACAATCTTTTGTTAATATAAGAGAGGCGCTGGTGTCATCCTTCTCTTTTTGAAAATTGATGCCACGGCGTTCCATGATATTTCTCATGTTATTGGCACAATTTGAGTCTTGGGATAGGTCCTTGAGTTCATCCCAATTCTTCTGATAATAAAACTATTTTCCTTCCATGAACTTCACATCTCTTGACACAACCACTCTTCTTGTTTCAGGGTTGTAACACTTGTATCCTTTCTGTGTAGAGGAATAGCCAATGAACATACACTTCATGCTCTTTGCTTCTAGCTTGTTTCTTTGCTCTCCTGGTATTAGAATAAAGCAGATACATCCAAACACTCTAAGATGATGAATGAATGGTCTGGTTTGGTTCATCACTTCATAAGGAGATATATCCTTCAGCACCTTGGTAGGAATTCAATTGATCAAGTAGCATGTTGTCACCACAACATCACTCCAAAACCTTTTAGGGACATTTGCATGGAACATCATTGACCTAGCCACTTCCATGAGATGCATGTTTTTCCTTTCAGCTACTCCATTCTCCTGAGGTGTGTATGGGCAGCTTGTTTGATGAACTATTCCATGCTTAGACAAGTGATTTTTGAAGGCATGACTTGTATATTCACCTCCATTGTCTTATCTCAGTACCTTCACATTCGCCTTAAAATTATTAGTGACATACGACTGAAAGTTTATGAAAGCATCTAACACTCTATCCTTTGATGGCAGCAATGTCATCCAAGTGTACTTGGACTTTTCATCAATGAAAGTCACAAAGTACTTATGGCTATCTCTACACACATGGAGAGTACCAAACATCAGAGTGAACTAGGTCAAATCACTTCTCATAGACTGTTACTGATGTGGGAAAGACAGACTTGCAATGTTTTCCTAATATGCAAGCTTCACATTCCAAATTATCAAAGGGCATCAAATCAGGTATTATCAGTCCTAATGCACATGAGTGTGGATGACCTAGTCTAGCATGAAAAGTATTGCTATCACACACAGATGAGCTATTCATGCATAAAGGAGAAGAGAGGTTAGTAAGCTTAGTCTTTTGGAGACGGTATAGACCATCCTAGCTGTTTCCTTCTCCAATCACTCTTCATGTCTCAAGATCCTGAAACTCAACATCATTTGGCCTAAAAACCACCTGAAAATTATTGTGGCTTTCTTCATAGAGTAAGTTGGATACAAAACCAGGCATGTAGAAGGCAGTAGACGCTCTATCAAACAACCTAAGATTCCCAATTCCTTCTATCTTCACCTTATCTCCATTTTTTATTATAACATTCCCGAGAGCAGGTCTGCTAATAAGACTCTTATCACTAATCATATGATGACTAGCCCTTGAGTCTATTATAATTGGTTTAGAAATAGGAAAGTGATCACAAGACTTCCTAGAGAAGATGATGCCTTTGGCAGCTTTGATTAGTGGCTCAATCTCACTCATGCTGATAGGACCATAAGTGATCCTAGCTTGGCCACACACTGCTTTTCCTTTGGCTTCACTTATGACATAGATTGGCCCTTCAGAACCTCTAGCACAACCTCCTTGAGCTTCAGTGTGTCCGGCTGAAATGTCAGCCTAGATTTAAACTTGTTGATCTTGTTTCTCCTAGGAAATGATTGTTGTTTATTTATATGACCTCCATAGACCTGCCCCATCCCCTTTTGCATCTCATGCCTATTTCTCATGTGATTAGCTGGCTTCTGGTGTTCCTTAAAGAGTTGGTTTGTTCCTTGTTCTCTTTGGACAAGAGAACATACTTCTTCTAAGTTTGAGAGCTTGTTTTCTCTTAGGATATAACTTATCAGCTTGTTGTAGGATGGATTTAGGTTCATGAGACGACTAAAGACTTTGTCTTGTTCATATTTGTTCTTTATTATCTCTAGATCAATAGAGAAAGGCCTCAGAGTATCCAACTCTGCCCATAAACTTCTGAACTTACCAAAGTATTGGTTGAACTCCACTTCCTCTTGGCTCAGATGATTGATAATCCTCTTGACTTCAAACACTCTGCTTTGGTTGGAGATATTTCCATACACGGTATGAAGGCTCTCCCATAGATCTTTGGCAGTTTCAAAATGAGAATAAGATTCCAAGATCGATTCTGAAAGAGGGCTATGGATGATTACAAGTGCTTGCTGGTCCACTTGAACCCAATTATCTTCATCCTTCAGGCAACTCACCTTACCATCCTCTTGAGCCATCCTCTTTGAAGCATCAGCCTTCATGATATGGCTGTTCCAAAGTCCATGACTTCCCAAGGTAACTCTAGCCACTCTTGACCATAGTAAATAGTTAGGACCCTCAAGGGTCACTGGAATAAGACTCTTTTCTCCATTTCCATGGTTGAAGTTCTTTTACCTAATGGATAAAGCTATGGACCAGTGGGTAAAGATGAAAAGCACATAAATTTTCAAAATAGAAAATATACATTTGCGGAATGAAAAGAGCTTAAAGCTCTGATACCATGTTAGAATTGAGAAAGTACGAAGAGAGTAGAAGGAATTGATGAGTTTGGATGATATTTGGGTGAAGAACAGGAGAGAGATGAACAAGAGAGAGTTTTTAGACAGAGTAAGAGAGAGGAGAGATGATGGACGAAAATGAAGAAAATAGAGAGAGAAGGGAAGATTGTCTCCTTGTATAACTTCATTCAGAGTGCTTGCAATATATAGGCAACATCCCTAACATATAAGAGAATAAAAAGAGAGTAAAATACACAAGAAGACAACACACTGATCAAGAGATAGTGACAGGGCCTGAACAGCTTCTTGCCTTAAGTAGAACATGTGATCTTCTTATTTAAATCCATTCAAACTCTTCATGCTGGTCAACCAAAGGCCCCAACGTCTCTTTTTCCTTTGGGAAAAGTGTTTGGCACACAAGATACCTTCCTTGACTTGCAATCCAAGCTAGATTATCTTTGGTGAGTTGCACGAACAAAATATAAAAGACTCGACCAGATTGTTTCTTCTTCCTTATCTTCAACTCTTTGGTTCTTCATCTCAATAATACCAATATCTTTATTATTTGTCCTATGATTACGTTTCTACTGCCGTCAACTAAATATTCCCTTGCATGTATAACGTTTTGACCTGCCATCATTTTTTAGATTCGTTTAACAGCTGTTAGTGGACAAATGTTGTGTAAAGACCTTGGAGAAGGCAAAATTATTTTTCACAAGATCAGTTATCCATGTCTATCTCTTTATTGTATTGCCTATGGTTACTTTTCTATTGTCTTTAGTCCGTTGTTCTCTTGTGGGTATACTGTTTTGCCCTAACACTATTTTTTAGATTTTTTTTATGTTTGCCAGTTGGCTGATGGTGTGTTTATATACTAAAATTGGATCTTTGATACTGTCAAGTTAACAGTGGTAGTTGTATTAATTTAGATTCAACTCAAGAGGACTCGTTTACACTTTATTTTTATAGGGTTAATATCAAGCTATAAAGTGATTAAAAACTAAGAAATCAAAAAAAGCAAGTAAGAGACTTGTTTAAGGTTTTCAGATGATTAAAAATGCTAGCCTAGGGAGGTTCGATCAGGTTTCAAACAAATATGAGTCAAACCATTATTCAAGTTCTATGAAGTTTTAGTCTAGAACTCCGAACACGCAAACTAGTTCAACCCACTCTCGTGGTGTTCCACATTTTATCAATCGATCTCAGCACCTAAGCTCTTGTTTGGACTGAGACTCGATATGATAAACATTAATGATCAGATCCGATTAGTTCACAAAACACCCTAGTATCTACTTTCCCTGACTAGGGATGCAATGCTCATTCATGTTATGTTTAGCAACCCATAACACTTTTGATGAATAGATTTAACCTAGATTCATACACTAAGTGATCAATTTAGCTTAAGAATTATGTGAAAAAATGAATGAAGACTATCGAATGGTATCCTTATCTTTGTTTGGCTCACAAGGGTAACACCCTAGACTAAGCAAGCCAACTACTCAGCCATAACACCAAAAAAAACGCAAAGATAGAGATTGAATAAAACGGGAATACAATTGCAAATAAATAGAAATAGGGTTCAAGGGGTTCTTCTCTAAATCTTGAGACAAGGCCTTCTCCCTTTACAAGGTAGCAAATCTCAACAATGAAAAGCTCTAGTGTCTGGTTGCTTTGTAAAAATTAGCATAGAAAATAAAGGGAAAAGAAATATATATATATGAAGGCCCCTGAAGGCTCGGAGAAAACATGGGATAAGTAGGGCAAATCCCAAAATATTTGTAGTTTCCTTAAATATCACGAGCAGGAGAGAGGCTGCCCCGTCTAGGATCACCCACTTGGTTGCTCTGTCTGGCTGCTCTGCAGGAAAACTCCAATTTGTATCCTTTTTCATGTATCCTTCCAAGAGCCCTCCAACCTACTTTGGACCTGTAAAGACTCAAAAAAGCACTAAAAGACTCGATAAAGCCTTGAAAACAAATGATAAAACTTATATACAATGTGTCAAAAACACAAGATATCAATTCCCCAGACTTTGATCATTGTTTGTCCTCAAACAAATTCAAGTATTAAGAACAAGGAGAAAGACTTGAGAGTGTAGGAACTCGTCTATCTCAGAAACCACACCTTAACCATGAATCTATGAACCATACAAGTAGTAGAACTAGGAAAACACACCCTTACCAAGATCCCACTGGTCGCTGTTCAAGATTGGCTACATACTATATATCTCAAACCTGCAAAAAATACACTCTCCAAAAAAACTCCTTACATTTAATTAAGAATGGTGTGAGATTCTTATCCCATGCATTATTTCAGGGTAGACGGTTCTAGGTGTAAAACTGACCATTTTATGGTGAAGCTAAGAGTGTTTAGGGGTTATCATTTCTTTGTAGAAGATGCAGGATATTTCACAAAATTGCAAGAGAGAGCACTCATGTCCACAACATTCACTCATTTTTGCCTTCTCCCTCTAGAATAATTGCTCTAATTATGCGCCTGCTTTTTTTTTAGTTTGATATCCACTCTTTCACTCGACCTTCTACTGGCTCATGTTTCTTTGTATTCTTCCCCTCCACCATCACCTTATTCTCGTTGTTTTTTAATAGAAGACATGGTGATGTGACGAATAAGGAGATAATACATGATGGTTCTGATTTGCCACTAGGGGTTTTGATTGTGCAACCATTTTGGTTCTGAACCCCCGTTCTTGTGAGGGTCTTGGTTATGGAGCGGTTTCTCCCCTTTATCTTGTCTTCTCTCCTCAACTGCTATGATTCGTTGTAGCAATAACGAGTAAGAGGCTATGTCGATCCTTTCCTCTCTGACCTTTTTGCACATATCTGCACTTATGACACTGTAAAAAAGCATGAAGGTGTAATAAAGGCTAGGGTGCAGGGTGGGAACTAGCTAAAGATGAGCTAGCCACTCGGGATCAGCAAGATGGATAAAAAGGATAAGATGTCATGAGTGTATTCTCTTTTCCCTAATCTAATGCCCATAACAAGAAAAATTGCAGTCAAATTAGGTTCAACTTAAATGGAGCTAAGTCTTTGCAGTGTAACCTCGACAAGCCGAAATCTTCTGGGAACCAAATTATATAATGTCAGAGTGTTACAGGTCCAAATGTGTGTATTTCGTCACTGCTAAGGTCATTGAATATGATAACTAAAGAACTAGTTGGTTAACGATCATCACAAAAATAAGGTCACAATTCCCATAAAGTTTGACTGACTCGATCCTAAAAGTTGACTCGATAAAAACATCAAAATAACTCAAGACTGACTCAAACATAAAAACAAAAAGAAATAAACGAGCTAGTAAACGAGGAAATCCTCTCCCGGACTTACTTCACAACGTCTCGGTGTGAAAATAAATCAAGAGAAGGTTTAAACAAGAATATATTTTTTCTTTTTTTTTGTCGAGATACTTACTTGCGTGGAGCGGGTGCTCCGGAAAATTATAGGTTCTCCATTGTCAGATCTCCTCCTGGAGCAGCCTCTCCTTTCTAAGGGATGGTTGCTCCATTTCCGAAAACCGGAATTTTTGAAGTATTTTGGATTTTTCTAATTTTGGACATGAGACTCAACAAACTAAAACCAAAAATAAGTAAAAAAAAAAACAAATTCTAATGTTATTTACACTCACCAGTGAGTTGCCTTCCACTAAGCGCTTGGTTTCAGTCACTAACTTGATTTGGTGATATGGCTCAGTCGGGTTGAGCATGAGCGCTTGTTGCAAAACAAGCTCCACAATCAGACATGTTCAGCTTCAAAACTCTACTCAAAAACTCTTCTACATAAGCTTCTCCTTTATCCTTCAACTCATGTGTGAGAATAGCTCTTACTTTAGAGAACGGTTTAGAGTTAACCTTGCACTTTACCTCATACTCAATAGAGTTTTCAAAACACATGTGAAGTATAAAAGCCATTGTAGGATCACCCTTGATCCTTTTTCTCAGAACTTTATCTTTCACTTTCGCATCCCCTCTAAGTTTCTTGGCATAAGTGTGAGGATCTCCATCCGGACTTCTTTGATCTCTTTCTTTTCGCCAAGCTCCTTCTTAGGAATAACCTTCAGCTTCTCTCCACGGACCACTGAGATGGAGGAGGTGTGTAGTGTGGGAAATCTGGTGGGGACAGCTTTATAGAAAATCTTCTTGTTGATGTTGCAGAAGGAGACTTTCTTGTTAGGCATAATGATGTTTTTCCCACCGTAGCCATAAATGATCTTAAAAGGATCAAAGACATCTTATAATCCTTGCTCATCTCAACAACCTGAAATTCAGTATGCAGAATAAAGTCTCCAACTTGAATAGGAAGGTTGAAAATGGCACCATAAGGGACTGTTTTGGAAGAGTTTGCAAAAGCCAAAGTCACCTGAGAAGGCTCAACATCCACAATTCCCAGCTCGTCTACATCGCCATCGAGACAAGATTTACGCTAGACCCAGAGTCACAAAGAGCTTCCTTGAATTCAAATCATGCGACGAAACATGGGAAAACAAACTTTCTATGGTCATCAACTAAAGGTAGGTGGTGTCAATGCTTTGGTAAAAAATGTCTTAATTTCCTCTTGAGTCTCCCTGCAATTTTTGACGAACATATGCAATGACTTAATCTCCAAAGCATGTTCAAATGATATCCTTTTTAGGAAGCCTTCTCACCATCTTCCTAAATCCATCCAGCTCCTCACTAATGAGACCCATCGGATGTCTAGGTGAAACAAGATAGGGAACCTTAGGAATATAAATTTGAACTTGTGGATTCTCAGCAGGTTCGTTGCGAGCAGTCGCTTCAGAGCTGGCATGGTGCTCAGTTCTTTCTTCTTCACTTAAAGCAGTTCAGCAAACAGCTGCTCTATTGCATTACAGTGCTCAGCCCTAGGATTCTTATAAGTTTTTCCAGGAAGTGTCCCTTTCTGCCTCTTAACACTAAACTTTTTGAGCAAGCTGAACATCAATCCTACGCATGTGGATGCTCATACTGTCGTATTTTGTATTGAGCTCGGTGAACATGTTGTCCATCCTGATGTTGATATATGTGGTAATATGATTCAGTGCCTTGACCTGAAGCTATTGGCTCTGGACCATCTTCTGCATCATGATGTTGAGGTTTTTCAACTCATCTTGCGGACCGCTCGCCGTAGCTAGAGCTGCTTGCTGGTTTCTCTGCGGCTTCTGCTGGTACTGATTCTGATACTGACCCACGAACCGGTATTGTGACAGACTGGAAACAAAAGTTTTACCCTGGAATCCTTGCGGAAAGCTCCTTTGGTATCCAGATCCTTGTGTCTAGGTGTTCTGATCGACAGGATTCTGATTGTATCCCATGTTCTGGTTATACCCTTGGTTTCTCACATAGCTAACCTCCTTCTGATCATCACCCTTGTCTGTCTCTGCTACAGCTTCTAGCGTGACTTTCCCAGGTCTTGCTTCTTCCAGAACATAGATAAGTCCTTGGTTGTTTTTCAGAATTTGATCAACCTTGGCAGTCAAGTCATCTTTCCATTGAGTGTCGACACTGTTCACCTTCTTGGAGCAGTCGCTCTCCTGATTCTTATTGGATGAGCTATCTGCCATGTTCTCAATCAGTTTAAATCCTCCATCGGTCTTCCGAGTATTGAAATCTCCATTGCTCGCTGAGTTAAGAGCACTTCAAAATTTCCAGTCCACTCCATCGTAAAAAATGCCCAGAAGGTAATCACTATCAAATCCATGGTGAGTTCATTCTCTCTGGTGGTCATTGAAGCATTCCCATGCATCGCAGAAGAGCTCACTGGTGAGCTGTCTGAAAGAGGAGATCTTGTTCCTTAACGAGGCAGTCTTCGCTTTAGTATAGAAGTTGCTCATGAATGTTGCTTTGGCCTGTTCCCACGTTGTAAGAAAGCCAACGGTAGTGACTTCAACCATCTTGCAGCTTTTCCATCAAGAGAAAATGGTAATAGCGTGCACTTGATGAAGTCAGGAGATACTCAATTCGAGCGAGTCAAGGCGCAAATCTCTTCAAAGCTTTCAATATATTCCATTGGAATTTCAGTCGGGAGTCCATGGAACATTTTTCTCTGCACCAAAGCTATTGAAGCATGCTTGATCTCGTAGTCTTTCCTGGTACAGATTGGTTGAGTAATAGCAGAGCGTGTAGTAGGGAAATTAAGCGGGAGGTTTCTCTGCCCGATTGGAGCAGCTTACTCATGTTGTTGTTGCTGCTGCTGCTGCGCAACGAGTAGAGCAGCTTCTTATTGGGCTTGGATGGTCTGCTGCATCTGATTTTGCATATGTTGCATCGCAGCAGCGAGATCATCTGGATGACCATGATCACCCATGGTGGTGGTGTTTGGCCTTTGTTGTTGTCGGTTGCTTCTTTCTAACCTTGCTAGCTCCTGATTGCTTAACTAAATCTCCTTGTGCGTTTCTCAGAGTATGTCCACTGTTCATGTACGTGGAGCATTAGCTACAGAAAAAGGGTAAAGCAAGGTAGAGGTATTAGAAGATATATGTAACCAAAAAATAAAGGTAAAAAACTGGTCCCCGGCGATGGCGCCAAAACTTGATACACTGAAATTGGATCTTTTCAACATTCAAGTTAACAATGATAGTTGTAATAATTGGATTCAATTCCAGAGGACCATTTACACTATATCCTTATGGATTCAATATCAAGCTAAAACAATCAAGGATTAAAAACTAAGAAATTGTAAAGAGTAAGTAACATACTGGTTTAAGGTTTTTAGATGATTAAGAATGTTAGCCTAGGATGTTTCGGACGGGTGTCAAAAAGATGTGAGCCAAAAAATTATTCAATTTATGTGAAGCCTTAGTCTTGAACTAGGAACACGCAAACTAGTTCAACCCACTCTCGTGGTGTTTCACCTTTTATCAATCGATCTCAGCACCTACACTCTCGTTTGGATTGAGACTCGATGATAAACAGTAATGATCAGATTCGATTAGTTCACGTAACATCCTAATATCTACTTTCGCTAATTAGGGTTACAATGCTCATTCATGTAATATCTAGTAACCTATAATACTTTTGATGAATATACTTAACTTAGATTCATACACTAAGTGATCAGTTTAGCATAAGCATTAAGCGAAACAATGAATGAAGACTATCGAATGGTATCCTTATATATGTATAACACCCTAACACCCTTAGACTAATCAAGCCGACTACTCAGTCATAACACAAGAAAACACAGAGATAGAGATTGAATAAAACATGGAATATGATTGCAAACAAATAAAAATAGGGATCATGGGGTTCTTCTCTAAATCGAGAGAGAAAGCCTTCTCCCTTTACAAAGTAGCAAATCGCAACAATGAAAAGCTCTAGAGTCTGGTTTTCTGTAAAAACTAGCATAGAAAATAAAGGTAAAAAGCAAAAGAATATATATGGAGGTCCCTAGTGGCTGGGAGAAAATATGGGATAAGTAGGGAAAATCCCGAAATATTTGTAGTTTCCTTAAATATCGCAAGCATGAGAGCGGCTGCTCCGTCTAAATCACCCACTCGGTTGATAAAACTTATATACAATGTGTCAAAAACACAAGATATCATGTGTGAGGACCTTGTGGAAGGAAAAATAAAATTTTCACAAGTTGAGTTATTAATAACAGTATCTTCATTATCTAGCCTAATCTAGGGCAAGAAAACTGGAACCGGACCAAATACCCAAAACCAAAACCGGAGCGAAACCCTCAAATACCCAAACGATTCTTATATTTCTATATCCAAAATAACCAAACCGAAAATGAAATAAGTACTCAAATATATAAAAATATTATTTATATATACATCTAACACACACACATATATATATATATAATTTAAGATTATATTTAAGTATCTATATTTGAAAAAAAAAACAAATTATTAAAAACTATCTCAACTACAAAATTATCAATATTCAAAATTATCAATATTCAAAATTATCTGTATATTTTTAAATTTTCAAAACAATCTAAATTATCTCACAAATTATTATCTGAATCATCTTAATTATTGAATAATTTACCCAAAATAGCCGATAATGTACACCCGAACTACCCAAAATAACCAATCCGGAACCAGGACCAAAAGGTAACCAAAAAAATTCGAGGTATTTTCTAGTTCCTAGTTTTACAATCTGAACCAAACCTAACCTGAAACTACTCAAACCAAACCCGAACCCAAAATAGGTTAAGTAAATAGATCCTATAGCCCCTACCCGAATCACCTGATACCCAATATATCCAAACCGAGCCAAATTGATACCCGAAATGCCAAAGCCTAGCCTGGCCAATGGTTGTTTTTCCACAGTCATCGATTGGCTGTTCCATGTCATGTATAATTTTTGCCCTACCATCATTATTAGATTTGTTTCACGTATGTCAGTGGATTGATGGTGTGTAAAAACCTTGGGGAATGCAATTTTTTCATAAGCTTAATCGTCTATGTCAACCTCTTCCTTGTCTTTCCTATGGTTACTTTTATACTATCGTCAACAGTAAACCAGTTGCTCCCTTAGGTATATCTTTTTTTCATGACATCTTTTTCTAGATTTATTTCACGTCTGCCAGTACTGATGGTGTGTAAGGAAGTTGTGGAAGGAAAAATATTTTTTTCACAAGCTTAGTTGTCTCTACCAATTTTTTTGGCCTATTGTTGCTTTCCACTGCCGCCAATCGGTTATTCCCTTGCGGATATAATGTTTTGCCAAGACATTTTTTTAGATTTGTTTCATGTCTTCGTGTGGACCTTGGAAAAGGCAAAACATTTTTTTCCACAAGCTCAATCGGTTTCTATCAGTCTCTTAATTTGTGGCATATGGTTGCTTTTACAGTGCCATCAACCAGCAGTTTCCTTGCGGGTATAACATTTTGCCTTGCCATTTCTTTTTTAGATTTTTTACGTTTGTCAGTGAACTAATGTCTGAAGACCTTGTGAAAGAAAAAAATGATTTTTTTCACAAGCTCACTCGTCCATATCAATCTCTTTACTGCTTATAGTTGTTTTTCCACTACCGTCAACTAGTTGTTCCTTTGTGGGTACAACATTTTGTCATGACATCATTTTAGTACTGGCGGATCGAATATTTGTGCCTAAATATATTAGAATTTGTGATTATTTTCATTTTTTTACGGATAGTACATATTAGTATTTTCATTACTTCGTAAAATTACGTATATCCAGATTTTTTGGTTTAAATCGAAATAGATAATGAATCGAATCAAAATTTTACAAATATTTTGTCAATCCCTAGTAGCCAAATAATAATATTTCTCTTCTTTTTCACTTTTGAAACACTAATTTTTTTTCTAAACATATCAAATTATAATGTAAAACTAAAGAGAAAATTCAATGAATTTAATGTTAATAAATCATAGAATGTCTACATGAATTTTAATGATGCATAAATTACAAATTGTTATTTGTAGAAATAAAATAAAAATGAAAAGATGATCCATTTGCAGAGAAAGTTACAGGTTTTGGTTTGATTTGAGAGACTTGGATTTGTACACAGGTGCATCCATTCAAGGTTAGTCCCAATCGTGAAACGGGTCGACCCATTAGCCCGACATTTTGCTTTTCTTGTCATGAACTTTTGTAGTTGATGAGAGTTTAAGGAGTTTTAACTACTCTGTTGACCATTGTTGTTGTCCCTCTTAACTTGGACTTTCAGTTTCTTACCGCCTAAATGGCGACCGTTCATCATGTTAATAGCGTTCTGAGCGGCTGCTTGTGAGTCATAACTAACAAAACCTGCAACCAACAACCAGAAGAAAGATCAATTCACTCTTACCTTTTACAATGACCAATCTTTAGTACCAAACACCAAAACAAAAAGAGAGCTTACCAAAACATTTGCTTACACCAGTGGCTTTGTCTACAAAAACCTTAGCGCTCAGAACAATACCGTAAGGTTGAAATGCAGCCGCGAGTTCTTGATCCCCATACTCACGAGGTATGTTATAGATAAACAGATTCGCACCTTCCGGACCTGAAGAACCAAATATACTGTTTCAGGTCTAAGGAAATGGAAGAACATAAAGAGAATAAAGTATTCAACACAAACCTTCGGTTTGAGTTTGAACCACAGAACTCAAACCGATTCCTAAAGGGGTTGACCCGACAGGTGATATGGATCCAGGAGAGCTACTTAGAGGGCGAGGATTCATAATCCCTCTGGGATAAGCCAATGGATAAGGGAGACCACGTACAGGGGGATAACCAGAGCCCATGTAGTTTGCTGGAGGCAAAGGAAAGTTTCTACGGGCCAAACGAGGTGGCACAGAGTCAGGTGAGGTTCTTTGCAACGGGTTGCTATTACCTAGATTGGGTAATGGAGCTTGGTTCTGAATTGGTGGTAGCATGTAACCATAAGTTCCAGGAGCTTGCTGTGGAAATGAAAAGGAGTTTGAATGAAACAGATGTTATAGGTTGAAGTAAGGCAACAATAGGCTTTGCTTACATGGTAACCATATCCGTTATATGGTGGAGCATAACTCATGGGTAATGCTCCAAACAATGAGGGGTTTGTAGGATCAGCGTTAGCTAACCGAGCCATGTGTGACTGAGCCTTTTGAAGTCTTCTTGTGTGTCTCTCCCTTTCTGTGTCTGCCCATTTGACAACTAAAGGAACAGTTGAACCCTAAGAAGAAAGTAAACAAAGAAATGATGAAAGTGTCACACACTACACATGAGGAAATATAAGTTTTCAAAAGCAGCAAAAGCAAATCACCTCCATTTTATGTTTTCCATTGATGGCTTCCATGGCAGAAACAGCTTGTTCTTTTGTCTCATACTTTAGAAAAGCACAACCTAACAAAAAAAAACCGCAAAAGGTTATCAAAAAAATGGAGAAAAACAAAAAGAAGACAGAACACAGAGAATAGATTTAACCTTTGCTTGTTTGTTGAGCACCTCGAAGAATCTGAAGATCCTTTATGGTCCCGTATTTGGAGAACAAAGATAGAAGTTCAGCTTCAGAGACATTCTTTGGAAGCATACCCACAAAAAGCTTGTGCTCTGCATTGTAGAATACAGTACAATACATCAACAACAGTAGAATACAAGTGTAAATAAAAGAATCACATGGTAGCAGTTAAAACAACAACGAATCGCATACCTAGCCTTTCCAATTCGCCATCTGCATACTTTACTTGCATTAGACTGGCTGCCTGAGAAATATTAGAAACAAAGACTAAAACGAATTAACAACTGTCAAAGATGAACAAACACAAAGATCGATGTCAAGCAGTCACACTTGATAGTATTGCATTTATTGTGACAAGAATTATTCTGGTTCTCATAAGAACAAGGATCAAACTAACAGTCTGTTTCGATTAGGGGCAAAAAAAAAAGTTATTAAAAGTTTTAAGGGAGCCCTATATCTCATTTATAGCAATTTTACTAGAATATCAAATTGGTTACAGTTTCTTGGGGTTGAAGACATCATTTCAGACCAATGTCACAAGATTCAGACAAAACTGACGCTTAGATTCGATTCTGGTTTGGGAAAGACCTAAATACAGAAAGGAAACGCTCTGTGAAAGCATGTATACGAATCACAAATTGCCTATTCTGGAAATTAAACAGAAACCAAAACAAGTACAATAGTAAACTTAAAAAAAAAACAATCCTCGAGAACTCTAAAACGAATAAATTTGAAATTCAATTAATAGAAGCTACATAGCATCATCATCTATCATAAATCACATTTAAGAATCTGAAAAATAAATACCCAGAAAAAGATTCAGAAATTAAAGAAAGAAAAACATACACCAGGTAACGTCTTCTTGTTATGACAAGCATTGACCAGCTTATCTGCTTCTTCTCTCGATGGACATATTACAAAACAACATCCTGAATCACGAGGAGGACCCAAAACAAAGGTTAGGGTTTCGAAATAAATCTCGACGACGAATCACATTGAAAGAGAAACAGAGGATTGAGAAAGAAAACCTCGAGAAGCGCGTGTGATCTTGTCCTTGATGATGTTAACCTCGTCGACCACAGCGGACTCTTGAAACAGTGTAAGGAGCTGAGATTCCGACATATGTTTCGGAATTTGTCCGACGAAAACCTTAACGCTCTCTTCTTCTCCTTCTCCTTCTCCTTCTCCTTCTCCTTCTTCATTCTTCTCCCTATTTTCTTCCGCCATTGTTGTCTCCGTCTTCTCCTTCTTCTTCTCTCTCTCTCTATCTATTGACAAAATGGTCGTCTTTCTCTCTCTCCTGTCGTCTTCTCCTTCTCTCTCTCTGCGATTTTTTTTTGTTTCTATAAAAATTATTTATTTTTAAAATCAATTATGAAGAAGAGGAAGAAAATGGTGGAATTTTGAAAAGCTGGAATTAAACTAAAAATGCTGACAACCAAATATAAACCCTTTCTGTTACTACTTAATTACGATATTTGCCATTGACAGCTGTGCAAAAGGGAAGGCGAGGCTTTATGATGCGAGGAAAACACTTGGGATTGTTTTGTCTTGTTATGAGAATGCATACCAAAATTACCATATTGACCTGCCCGTTACCCGCGTTGTATGGTTATTTTTTCTGTTTCTCTCTCTCCCCATTTATTATTTCGAAATAGATAATTGTATAGGAGAAAACAGCCGGACCAGATAATAGGCAATCCAAGCAAAAGTTAGTTTAAATACCTTCCAACTTTCCTTAAAACCGTTTTAATTTGGGTTTAACTGATAAAACTAGATTTTAACTTGTGTACTTTCTCGATGAAAATTTATATAATCATTTTTCATTTTATTTGAAATAAATTTAGGCATAAAATATGTAATCTGAAATTTGAACCGTACCCAAACCAAAAAAAATGATCCGTACATACCAAGTTAAAAATGTAAGAAATACGAGAATGAATTTTTTTAGGATGGTACAAAAGATATACGAACCTGAAGTGTTATTAGCCAAAACCGAATGGATAATCCGGTTAAGAAAAGTTTGGTTATTGGATAATAAAGACTCCAAGTAAGGAAGTTCGATTAACAACCATCACGGGATTTAATATTGACTTTTCAGATATTTAAAACGTTTGGTCAATAAAGTTAAGTTTAAAATGGACAATTTTAAAATTTGAAATTAATATGAATTAAACAGAAAATTTAAAGTTATTTTGGTTTTTTGTAAAATTGAAAGTAAATTTTAGCTGTTTTCTCAATTGTATAGTCAAACTTGTTCCTTTTTTTCCCTTTTTTGAACATCAACTTGTATTGTTTAGTTAAAAATGGAGGGGAATCTTTCTTATAACCTACTCTATAATTTTTATAAGGCGAAATTTCCAAAATTCTTATTGAATAGTTAAATATAATTCCAAAGAAAAGTCATCATGTATTTTACTGAATATTTTTTTAATTCAGTAATTTGCTTCAAATAATTGTTAAAACTATATAAATTTAAAATAAAAATATTCAGTTAAAATTTAAAAATGAAATAATAGAAATACCAATATATATTTTAATCTATCTTATAAAAATAAATAAAAAATTCTATTATTTTAAAAAGATGAATATTATAATTTTATAAATCTATTTTTTATATTTATTATAATAATATGATTTTTAATATTTTTATAATTATATAAAATTTAAATATTGTTAATTTATATTTAACCATTGTTGCAGTTGATAGTTAATTAGTCATAAGTATCCCGCAAACGCAACAACTTTTGACTGCTGCACGAGTCAGGCCCTTAATGTCAGTTTTATTGAATATCAAATCTAAGTTTTCTAACAAAATACCTCTTGTGC
This sequence comes from Moricandia moricandioides, assembly GCA_905132885.1. Lineage (NCBI taxonomy): Eukaryota > Viridiplantae > Streptophyta > Magnoliopsida > Brassicales > Brassicaceae > Moricandia > Moricandia moricandioides. Next base: position 93,641 of record CAJHQQ010000521.1, read on the forward strand.
TAATTAATTGAGAACTGAAAACAAATTGGAATTAAATTGATATAACCAAAATTAAAAAGGGACCAATGTTAATATAACAGATGTGGAGAGACAAATACTTAGCGTTGGGCACTTTACCCGAACCCGATCCAAAAAATTCGAACCGAAATCCAAATCAAAATAGCAAAATACCCGAACGGGAATTGAATTATGAGAGATTGGATATCCAAACCAGAATGGATACTCAAAGATAACCGAACATATGTATAAACCATATATTTCTAGTTTAGTTCTTTTATGTTTTTAAAATATTTATATTGATAATACACATGACTATATATATATATGTAATTTTGGACAAAGTGATTTACTACTCACTTGAAATGCATGTCAAGTTCTTATTTCTTGCATTAACAAAAGTTGCATCCAATTTTTTTAAAAAAAACAATCAAATTAGTGGTTTTTTTTCTTAATTTTTGTCTCCAAACCTATTAATCTTCCTATTAAAAATTAAAAATCAGTTAAGTTAAAGATATATTTTTAAATAAAAGAAATTTAATCAATGAATAATTTGATTTTTTTTTTCAAAAGCTACATATCCGAACCCGACCCGAAATAACCGAACTCGTACTAAAATACCCGTACCCGACCAGAAATGTAGAAATACCCGAACGGATTTCCTATACCTAAATATCCAAAAATCTGAAATACTCAATCCGAACCCGAGCATGTATCCAATCAACCACCCCTAAAAATACCTACAGCCCAAATCTAAAGACTTTTAAAAATTAAAAATCTAAACCCAAAGCAAAAAAATCACAAATATAATTCTTCAGCTAAAAAAATGAAATCACAGCTCTTGGCAATCAGACCCCATATCTATGTTTTTGAATGTCTAGCAAAATACTTGTCCTACTAATTAATTGAGAACTGGAAACAAATTGAAATTAAATTGAAAAACCAAAACTAAAACTGGACCAATCATTCACAAATATATGAACGGTTTTTATATACGTAGAGCCAGAAAAAAAAACTAAAACCAAACTAAAAACTAAATGGATATTCAAATATCTAAAATATATGTTATATATTTAAATAATTAAATATCTTAAAATTATTATTTATGAACTAACTTACTTGAACTTTCAAATTAACCAAAATATTTTGTCCAAATATTTGAGATTATCTTAATTATTCATTTTATGCGAATAACCTAAATTATTCAATATTTAACCTGAAAAACATATCACTTTTTACCTATGTTATATAAAATTACCCAAAATTGAAATCGAAGTATACTATATATATTTTAATTAGTTGACTCCCAACTTTTTTATCCGAATCATAAACCAAAATAATTGAATTGAAACTAATTTGAATTTTATAAAATAATAGAATGGTTCCTAAAATTTTAGAATTAAAAATCGGAATATTCGATTCAAAACCGAATGAACATAACTGAACACCAAACATCTCTACCCAACCAAAATAAATGGCACACTAACTAAAGGTGATAACCAGCAATTTTGTACCTTTAATCGTCAACATTTCTATCGTATCCTTTAAAAGAATCAACCCATAAAGACGTGGTCAGTTAACTCCTAATTACTCTATTTGTTTATTAAAAAGTGTCATTTTTGATTTTTTTTTTAAAAAAGAGTACCATTCTGTGTTTCAATGCACAATTTAAAATAAATGTTCATTATTAATGAACAGAAATTAAATAAAGTTTTTAAATAATTTTTAATATGCATAAAATTTTAGATAATTCTCTCAAATAACTATTTTTAAGTTTTGTCACCAAAACTTTTAAGTGACAGCTTTTATGAAATAGAGAATATTATAATTAGTAAATCTCTTTTTAAAGTGAAAGGGAGATCACTTTTACAACATTCTTTAATGTAAATGGATAAACGCGAAAAGAGTTTGACCGTAGCTCTCAATGAAAGAGGATCGATCACAACTGAAACATCAATGTCTTAGGGCAAAATGGTCAGATCAAAATAGAAAGAATGGCAAAACCGTGATTAAATCGTAAGCCAAGGGACAAAACATATGCATGACAGACTGTCCCGCCAACGCGACCAAAAACAAAGACTCGAGCAGCTCCAACTTGCTCCTTTTCTCCACGCCACAAAATAAAATTTCTCTTCTATTTCCAACAAATAGACCCCTGAATTCTTCCGCCGTTTACATTTTAGCCCTACAAGTTTTAAACGTGAATGTTTTATCATTGTCGACAACCAACTTCCACCCTGACAAATCTAATAATTATCGTTTTGTTTGGATAATTAGTTGTTGTAATCAATTACAAAAAAATTGTATTCTTCGTGATAGAGACTAGTATAATTATTAGAGTGACACACACTTTTTGTAATATATAAGTGATTTCGACATAACCACTACGCATATATTTATATTTGGATAAATATCATATCAATTCAATGCTTATCCAATCTGAGAAGACAATAAGAATATAAACAAGACAAAGTACTTAACCTTTTCTTTATAATAAAAGTTGATTCTAAGGCTTCCAATGGTGAATAAGATTGTGATTCCGCAAAAATGGACGGTTGATAAATATAAATAAACCTAAGACGTTAACAAATAAATAATAAAAAATAAAATTTGTGGTGAAAAACAGTCTCACGTGCTGTTAAATATTTTTTTCTTCAAAATTGGAGTAAAACTTAGCTGAAACCAGAGAACCTCGAGTGGCTACATTGTGTGAAGTCCAGCGAGTGATCTTAGCTTCTCTCAGAGTATGAACGTGATCATCGTTTGTGGCCCCACCCGTGCAAAAATCGCAAAGCCTGTGTGTCAATAGACACAACAAGAACGATATTTTATCAAGTAATTGTTTCTATATATACTCAAGAAATGGTATCTTTATGTCTTAACCCTTTGTAAAGTGCCAGAGGTCCTTCTTTGTGAACAACCTGGATAGATATAGAACATTAACGTTCAACACAAATAACTCCCAGTGAAAATATATGTTAAATGTATATTACATTACCTTGTAACCACAGTGAAACCCGTTTCTGTAGATTCTGGAGCTTTCGGAGTCTTGCTGGAGCATCAAGTGGGTTTTAATCATGTTCACGGGCGAAGTTATCAGCGTGCTTATACACATGCAACCACACTTAGCTTCATTCATCAAGTGCTAGAGTAAGTTAGTTTCTGCACATTTATCTGATTATGTTGCAGTGGAAATGGGTAGTGGTTGTTATACTTTTACCACAAATGAAGATGAAACCCTTCTTCCAAAGATGTTCGTTTAAACAGATTTTACAATCACAAGAAACTTTAGGTGCTGGAATGTTAGAAAGCAGCAACTTTCTTTTTTTTTGAATCAATAGTAGTCTAGCCTTAGAATAGGACCCGCTTTGTTTCGTCATATGTTGCAAGCTGTGAGGCAGTTAGTGCTGCAGCTATAACCATGGCAGGACCAACTCCTTTCCAGAAAGCTCCTATGCCTTCTTTAAAGACTATCTCCCGCACTTCTGCCATGGGAACTGCGTTTGGATTCATCTGCAACCTTACCTAACAAAAAGGCAAAGTTGTTATTCGTCTTAATAGACCAAGAATGAGCAGCAGAATCTAACCAATACTTAAGGTTTCCATCTACCTTGACAACTTCAACCGGGTTGGTTAATTCAGTAGAAAAGGCCTCGGTAAATGCGCCTGATGCTATCTTGACCAAGACATTGGTAGACTCAAACACCCAATCGAAAGTAGCCTTGGTGGGGTTTGTATAGTCCCAGTCTGAGACCACTGTAAATTACTGAAGAAAACACGTCAAAGAGTTAGAAAATATAAGATCAAGAGATCAGTACATGTTCCATTAGGACAATATTACCATTCCAATCAAAGGGCCTCTTTGTCCAAACTGCAATCTTACTTTCAAGTGTCAATACATCTGAAAGCGAAAAACAAGGAGAGAACCCATTTAAGAAGAGTATGATTATGGAAGATATTTTCTCAGTCCCTGACTTTTAATCCCACATTGACTTATGCACTGACCAACTACAAGAGCAAGAACATTCTGGTATATTATCCAAATATCACTATCCTAAGATGAAATTTGAAAATCTATCATCACACAAGTGTTACAAACCTCCACAATCCACACGGCCATGTTAGTGTTATATATGTTAAGAAAATATCTTGGACTAAAAAGAATCTATATGTAAATACATAACTCTACAGTTTTAAGCTACTTGTACTATTGTATAAATACTTTGTACATGTCTAATAAAGAGTTTTTCATCCTATATTCTAAATGGTATCAGAGCAGGCTAATTAACCTAAGCCGCCATCTCTATTTTGCAAAAAAAAAAAAAAAATCCTTTTTCTCAACCTACGATGTCTGGATCTTCAAACTCACCAGCATCCATGACCGAAACTATAATTATTTCGAACACTACCACACTGCTCAATATCTATATGGTGAATGTCACGAAGCTTACTGCTTCCAACTTTCTCATGTGGAGCCCTCAGGTTCACGCTCTTCTCGAAGGATACGATCTCACAGGTTACATTGACAGCTCGCTTGAGATCCCGTCTGCAACGATAACCAATGATGCGGAGACCACCTTTAATCCACTCTACAGTCTGTGGAAGATACAAGATCGTCTAATCTACAGCTCTCTTCTTGGTGCCATCACCACCACGCTCCAGCCTCTTCTCTCTACTACCACTACGTCAGCTGAGATCTTGAACACACTTTCATCAACGTATGTGAAGCCTAGCCGGGGACATATCAATCAACTGCGACAGCAACTGAAACATTGGATCAAAGGTACTAAGTCAGATGAGTACTACCAAGGTTTAACAACCAGATTTTATCAATTCGCTTTACTTGGGAAAGCAATCGATCATGAGGATCAAATCGAACAACTGCTTTACGGTCTGCCTGAAGACTACAAGTTCATTGTTGATCAATTTGTTGCTCGTGATACTCCACCTTCGCATACTGAGCTTCACGAGAATCTCATTAATCATGAGACCAAACTTCAACTGTCGAAACAACTGCTCTCATAGGTTCCGGTTACTGCAAACTACACAAACCACTGTGGCTCCTCCGGTCAGCATAACCACAACACTAATCACAATCAGAACTCACGACTTGGTGGTTACCGTGGTAATCAAACCTGGCAGCAGCAGCAGCAGTTCACTCCTCAGCCGACTCAGAATGCAGGCCACGATGGCTATCAAGGAAAGTGCCAACTATGTGGTGTCTTTGGCCATAGTGCTCGCAGGTGTTCCCAACTTGCGACACACGGTGCCTCCTACTCTCAGCCAATTATGCCGCAAATACCATGGCAACCACGCGCGAACGTTGCTCAGGCCAATGCCTACACTCTGAACCAGTGGATCCTTGACAGCGGTACTACACACCACTTGACCTCCGATTTCAGCAACTTGGCGTTTCATCAACCATATAATGGTGGAGATGAAGTTTCCATAGCCGACGGCGCAGGTCTTGCTATAACTCACACTGGTTCTACTTTTTTTCCTACGCCATCTAAATCACTTGCACTTAATGACATATTATGTGTTTTGAGTGTTCATAAGAATCTCATCTCAGTTTATCGGCTTTGCAATACTAATTAAGTGTATGTGGAATTCTTTCTTGCTCATTTTCAGGTGAAATATCTCCACACGGGGGTTCGGTTGTTTCAAGGCCACACGAGGAATGAGTTGTATGAGTGGCCATGGTCATACCTGAACCCAAACGCAAGCTATGCATCCTATCCAAATACCAAAGCTACCCTAACCCAATGGCATAGGAGACTTGGCCACAATGTTTCTTCTATTCTAAAATTTGTTGTCTCTCAGTTTTCTTTACCTTATTTTCAACACACTTCAAGTACTTTTCCTTGCAATGATTGCCTACTTAATAAAAAACATATGCTTTCTTTTCATGAAAGTACAATTCGATCAACCAGACCTCTTCAATACGTTTTTAGCGATGTATGGCAATCACCCATTCTTTCCCGGCCCCTCAAAACTAACAATACTATCTTGTCTTGGTTGATCATTTCACTCGATATACATGGCTCTATCCTCTAACAGACAAATCCCAAGTCAAATATATCTTCACCTCCTTTAAACCCCTAGTCGAAAACAGATTCCAAACAAATTTCAAACCCTTTCCTCTGATAATGGAGGCGAATTTCTAGCCTTATGATCCTTCCTTGCGACTCATGGCATCAGCCACCTAACCACACCACCACATACCGCTCAGCTAAATGGGCTCTTAGAAAAAAAACATCAACACATTTTTGAAACTGGCATTTCTCTCCTTTCTGCCGGAAACCTACCTCTTACCTTTTGGCCTAAAGCTTTTGCAACCTCTATTTTTCTGATCAATAGAATGCGAACCCCAGTTCTGCTTAACCAGTCGCCATTTCAAAAATTATTCCAAACGCCTCCCAACTACCTTAAACTTAGAAATTTTGGTTGCTTGTGCTATCCATGGTTACGACCCTATGCCTTAAATAAGCTTCAACACCGCTCGCTACCTTGTGTATTTATAGGATACTCCCTGACACAGAGTGGTTATCTTTGCTTAGAACCTGTTTCTAGGTGTCTTTATGTCTCAAGACATGTTCGCTTTAATGAAACAGAGTTCCCTTACCATTCCCTCACCAAGCCGAAACCAGTTCATACTTCTGAGCCACCCTTTATCCCATCTGACCCTTACAACGTCATTCCAGCGCCATCACTCATACACTCTCCTCAAATAGCAGTGAACAACCAGACTCCTACGTGTGATACTTCATCTCCTATACCTGAAACTTATATACCGCCAACTCATGCTACATGTTATGTACAACAACCTGCATCGCATGATCACGCCACGACAATTACATCTACTACAACGTCTACTCAAGATACAGCCAATCCTCCGATCCGCCACTCAATGACCACTCGATCAAAGAATAACATTTTCAAGCCGACTTCAAAGTAAAACCTCAATGTTGAACTTCAGTTGGATCTTTACTGGATTCCATCTACTTGGCAACATGCTATCAAACATTAACACTGGCACAAGGCAATAGCTAAGGAGTTCAACTCCATCAATGAAAATCATACTTGGGATCTCGTGGAAGCTACTCACACAATGAATATTGTGGGCTGTCGATGGGTGTTTACCATTAAATATAATCCAGATGGGAGCATTGATCGTTACAAAGCCAAAATAGTGGCGAAAGGGTTTCATCAACAGTCTGGGATCGACTACAATGATACCTTTAGTACAGTAATCAAATCAACTACCATTCGGTTAGTCTTGGGTCTTGCAGTCAACTTTGACTGGCCGATACGACAAATTGACGTCAACACTGCTTTCCTCCAAGGCCATCTCGATGAAGAGGTATTCATGTGACAACAACCAGGGTTTACAGATTCAAATCGTCCTTCACACGTCTGTCGTTTGCGGAAAGCAATTTATGGACTCAAACAAGCACCTCGAGCATGGTACTCCGAGTTAAAAACCTTTCTACTTGGTGCTGGTTTTCAGAATTCACTTGTTGATACGTCTCTCTTCATAATGCGACATGAGAGAAAATTTGTATATCTTTTGGTATATGTTGATGACATTCTTGTTACTGGCAAAAACACTGAGCTCATACAACAGGTTATTGACGACCCTGCTGCCAAATTCTCAATCAAAGACACGGGAAATCTTATCTGTTTTCTTGGCATCGAAACTCTACGTACACCACAAGGGTTACACCTAATGCAACGGAAATATTTCACCGACTTGCTGAACATGACAAATATGCTTCATGCCAAACTTGTTGGCACGCCTCTTTCTTCATCCCCGAAGCTCACATTGATCTCGGGCCTTCCATTATCTGATCCAGCAGAGTACATGAGCGCCGTCGGTAGTCTCCAATACCTCACTCTTACTCGACCAGACGTTTCTTACGCAGTCAACCGTCTCTCTCAATTCATGCATAAACCTACACTAGATCATTAGAATGCGGTGAAACGGGTCTTGCGTTATCTCTCTGGCACTCTTAGTCATGGAATTCTTCTTCACAAACAGACTGCTCCTCTTCTCCATGCCTTTTCCGGCGCCGATTCGGCTGGAGACAGTGATGATTACGTCTCGACCAATGGCTATATTGTGTACTTAGGCACCCAACTTTTGTCTTGGACTTCTAAGAAACAGAGAGGAGTGGCTCACTCATCTACTGAGGCTGAGTATCGTGCGGTAGCCAACACTGCAGCAGAGATAAGATGGATATGCTCGCTGTTCACTGAACTTGGTGCGGTTCTTCCTTGTGCACCAACTGTGTATTGTGGTAATATTGGTGACACTTACTTGTGCGCAAATCTGGTATTCCATTCTCGAATGAAACATATTGCGATAGATTACCATTTTGTTCGGAGTCAAATCCAGTCGCAAGCTCTCCGAGTTGCCCATGTCTCAACTCAGGATAAGCTAGATGATGGATTCACCAAACCTCTTCAACGAACACATTTTCAGACCTTACGAGACAAGATTGGTGTCACCAAAGTTTCACCATCTTGAGGGGGCGTGTTAAGGAAATATCTTAGACTAAAAAGATTTATATGTAAATACATAACTTTACAATTTTAAACTATTTGTACTACTCTATAAATACCTTGTACATGTATAATAAAGAATTGTTCAGCCTATATTCTACAATATATAATATAATCATATAATCTTATTGTTTTGGTATTTTATTCAACATTATTAATATATATTTATTTGTTTTATTCATTTTAATTTTTATTAATTTTTATTACATATTGATATATTTTTGAGTATAATACCATAAATTCATAATCTGAAATAATCAAATAGAGAATCTTCTTCAAAATATGTTTTTAATTTTTTTTTACAGTTTTCATAGAATACATTTTTAAAATTTATTTTGCTATACTATAAATGAACACTTTCTTAGGATAACGTAACTTACATTTCTATATTGTGTTTACGAAATAAAATCTTTAAATTATCATTTTACTATATTACGAGATTTTATAAATAAACACATTTTCTGTTTAATTAATTTAGACATGTTAGTTTGGTAAATTTATACTTAGTAGCATCTATGATATTATTTTAGCAATTATCATTTTAATATATTGCGAGATTTAATAAATAAATATATTTTCTGTTTAATTAATTTAGCCATATTATTTTTGTAAATTTTATACTTAGTAGCATCTATATATAAGATATTTGTTGAATGTTATGGTATTAAGTTTTTAGATTTCTTTGTTACTAAAATAAAATTTTAAAATATTATACTATTATTTATTTTAACTATAATAGTGTTTACTTTTCATGGTCTATTAACAAAACTATATTTTCGTATCTATGATTTTATCTTTTGTAAAAATTGGAAAATTATTATTTTGAGTTTAGAATATTTATTTTTAAAAATTTATATTTGGTTAAGAGAAACTTTGAAAATTACACAACTATTTTTGAATTTTAAGATTATAATACTTTGAATTTTGTTTTCAAAATTGATGCAGCGTTTTTAATAAATATTTGAAATATTCAATAATATTTTTTTATATTTCTCATAAGATTTTGTTATAATTACAAAACACTAAATAGTTAAAATAAATTTATCATTAATATATTCCAAATTATTAAATTTTGGGTGTTTTGTAAAAGTGACTCAAAATTTCAACTCAAATGCAAAACTAGCCCACCATTTTTGTGGAACTTTTATTTGCCTTATTCACCCTAAGTTTCCGAGTTATTCACAAAAATGCCATTGTTTTTTTTTTTAAATAAGTCTTTTACTCTATCATCCTTATCTTCACCAAATATTTACAATATTGTCATTGCCATCAATCCCCCAACTACCATGAACAACCAATTTGAAGGTCTTAATGACAAAAAAATGATTTTTTCTCTTACTATCTCATTTGTTGTGCATTCAAACCACATGTCTTTCACTTTCCTTAAAAAATCATTCAAAAAACCCAAGATTTTTATTCCAAACTTTGTAATGTTCATAGAGTAACGGATTGGTAGCTTGAGTATTGAAGTTCTGTGTGCTTGGAGAAGCCTAAGCAAGTCATCTGACGGTCCAAGGTATGAAATCGATATTGTTTTTCAGACCTGTTCGCGAAGAAGACATCTAGAGAAGTCTTCTGGTCAATGCATAGGTTAGTTTTGCAATTGACCTTTTGCGTGTTTTGACTAGAAGACTTCCCCAGCAGTCTTCTAACTTTCCTTTGATTACAAAAAAAAACAAGCAAAACCGAGAAGACTTCCCTAGCAGTCTTCTCGGATAAACAGGTTGGTTTTGCAATTGACCGAAATTTGTCAGAAATTTGACTTTTGTAGAAAACTTCTCTAGAAGTCTTCCGCCGGAAGACTTCTAGAGAAGTCTTCTTTTTTATAACATGAAGTCTTCTCAGCGTCGCCAGAAGTCTGCCTAGGTTACTTTTGCAATTGAGAATTAATAGCAAAACATTAAATATTAATGAGAAGACTTCTCTAGACGTCTTCTCAAGTTTTATTTCGGGTTTCTGGTCAAACATTTGGTAACGAGAGAAGACTTCTTAAGAGGTCTTCCGTCGGAAGACTTCTAGAGAAGTCTTCTCAACAATATTTAATGTTTTGCTATTAATTCTCAATTGCAAAAGTAACCCAGACAGACTTCTGGCGACGCTGAGAAGACTTCATGTTATAAAAAAGAAGACTTCCCTAGAAGTCTTCCGCCGGAAGAATTCTAGAGAAGTATTCTACAAAAGTCAAATTTCTGACAACGATCGGTCAATTGCAAAACCAACATGTTTATTCGAGAAAACTTCTAGGGAAGTCTTCTCGTGGAATTTCGAGAATTTTTCAAAATCAAAAGTAAGCCAATATTTACAAAGGAAGACTTCTCAATATGTCTTCTATAGAGTAGACTTCTAGAGAAGTCTTCCTTCGTAAATTTACAATTGCAAAAGTGACCTAAACGGAAGACTTCTTTAGAAGTCTTCTCTGGGGATGACTTCTTTAGAAGTTTTCTTCAGGGTAGACTTCTTAAGAAGTCTTCTACGTCAATCTTTATTAAACTTCAATTTTCTCAAAACTCAAAACGGATTTTTAATATTATCTTGTTAATTAATGTGTATTGGGGCTCCTTAGTGAAATTCATAACTAAAATGATGATAATTATGAGGTTACAAACTTTTTATGTTTATTAATGTTCTTAGCTAAACGTAGAAGACTTCTTAAGAAGTCTTTCGTAAGAAGACTTACGGAAGACTTACAGAAGACTTACAGAAGACTTACAGAAGACTTAAAGAAGACCTACAGAAGACTTACGCAAGACTTAAGAAGTCTTCCGTAAGTCTTCTGTATGTCTTCTTGCGGAAGGCTTCTTAAGAAGTCTTCTCAGTTTTTTTTTTTTAATATGATGTTGTGTGTTTGCTAATGTGTTTTAATTTGATTTTTTCAGATGATGCTTCAGTTACCTGTTGTTTATGGAGAATGGTTGATGAAAGATAATTCTTGGGATTTTGTGGTTGATAATGTCAAAGGAGTGAGAATGTTCTTTTTGAGTGATGGTTCTACATATGATGAACTTGTTGAAATGGGTAGATTTTAACCTGGATAAGAACGCTGAGGTTGTGGATTTAACTTACTTGTTACCAGATGCAGTAATGCAACAAATAGCTCCTGATACTCCTTCTATTCATGTTACAAGTGATAGACAAGTTCAGAACTTGATCAAGATAAGTAAAACACATGTTGTACGTCTTTGTGTATCAAGCCGAGGCAGGATGAGGAATGTCAATGATGCCAACGCTGAAGGAAACCTAGATGTTGAAGTAGAAGAAGAAAATGGAGGGGAAGAAGAAAATGAAGTGGAAGATGATGATAATTTGCCTCAAATATAAATGATAAGGAGGAGAAGTATGTTGCTGAAGTGGATGATGAGTTTGGAGATTACAGTGAGTATGGAAGAGTTAAGGATGAAGAAGAGAAAGAGGAAGAAGATATATGTTTTGAGAATTTCAAAGAGACATATGCTAATGAAGGAGAAAGCTCGAATGAGATAGTTGACACTAATATCTATGTCAGCCAGAGTTTTATCACTAAAGCAACATTGGTTTCAGAGTTGCGGTTGACAGCGGTGAAGCATAAATTCTCCCTCAAAATATACAAGACCACTAAAACTCTACTTGTAGCAAAATGTCGTGTTCCTGGGTGCAAATGGAAGCTTAGAGCGAGTGTGAAACATGGGTGCAAATGGAATCTTAGAGAGAGTGTGAAACATGGAACAAACACGTTTTGGGTAAGTCGTCTGGATGTCTTGTGTAAGTCTTCCGGAGGCTATCTTCTTAAAGTCTTCTTGAAGTCTTCTGTAAGTCGTCTGTAAGTCTTCTGTAAGTCTTCCGGAGGGTATCTTCTTAAAGTCTTCTTGAAGTCGTCTGTAAGTCGTCTAGATGTCTTATGTCTTATGAACTTATGTCTTATGAACTTATCTTATGTCTTATGAACTTATGTCTTATGAACTTATCTTATGTCTTATTAACTTATCTTATGTCTTATGTATTGTGTTTGAATAGGTTCCTTCATTAGAATTAGAATTATGTACAAAATATTAGTTCAAGGTTACAAAGATTAGAATTAAAAATATGTACAAAATATTAGTTCAATCATACATATCCAAGCCCTCAATATCGGTTTCTCCATTGTTGTCAGGGGTCTCATTAAATAGGTCAGTAGTCATCTTCTCCCTAATGCTCTTGACGTTCTTATCAGAAAAGGCAGGAGGAAATGATTCCATTCCAAGAGCATGACACTCAATGTATTTCAAGGTGAACACACCACAATCACCAGCACGACATTGAGGTACTCCGGCAGACACTCTCGCATATGTGAATGGCTCTAGTGTGTATTTCACACGCTCTTCGACGGAGGCAGCACATTCCACAAGCAGATAAGGTAGCATCTTGGCAAAAGGCTCCATTAAATCGGCGAGTTGAGCAGGTCTAATATGGTTTATAATGTTGTCCCAGATGGTGATGTGCCTGTTTGGAATGGACACCCAAATAGCAATCCAGTGATCATTCTTGAAGTTCACTGGCGCATAAATTTCATCCACATCCGATCCCCAAACCTTCTTTGTTTGGCAAAATCTGGGTAGTATACCAGCATAAAAATCTCAACTTCCTGCAGGGAGCATCCTTCCTAACCAGTTTGCATCGGGCTCTGATCTGTTAAACTCTGGGTACTTGAACGTCCACATTCTGCTAAACACGTGATCAAGAATGCAAAGCCTCTCGCTCCTAAAGTGCTCTGGATGCCTCTGAAACCGCTGCCTCAGTAAATTGATATAACCATCAATATGCTGCATTGAAAATATAACAAGGCATAAGACTTCAAGAAGACATAACAAGTCAGAAGACTTCCCCCGGAAGACTTACAGAAGACTTCTGGAAGACGTCTTCCGGAAGACTTCCGGAAGACTTACAAAAGACTTACAGAAGATTTCCAGAAGACTTCCAGAAGACTTCCAGAAGACTTCCACAAGTAAACCTTAAAAATCTTACCGAGTCGTGGAGCCATTTTAGGGGTGTTCGGATGGTGGAATACCACAAACTTGGCCCCGATGGTCTTTTATCAAAAGCTATTCTATGAGTCCTGAAAACAGCAAAACTAGATCAATAAACAACAACAACCAACTTAATGTTCTGTGGGAGATTAGTACTTACAGATCTTTTTTCAAAAATTCAATAAGCAACTTATTGTTATTCTTGTCAAGGGGAGCAAACGGATCATAGCCAAGACCATCCTTTTTGTTCGGCACGATCACTTTGGATGTGCTGTTGCCCTGATAAGGAGACTGCTGTGATGCAGCAAGCTTCCTCTCTCGTTCACTATTTCCCCTGAGGAATGCCATGGTAGCATCTTTCTTTATCCGGCGTCTCTCGTCCGCCCTATCCAAGTCTGATTTATTTGGCTCAGTTTTGTCCATAATGACAACACTTAGATCTTCCACCTCCGGGACCCGAGGTGCATTGATGCTACTCATTTGTTTTTGGTCAGTGTCTTTGTTGACACTTCCTGATTTCTTCGCATTCACACTCTCACTCTGCAAATTCGAGATCAAGCCAAAGGTTCCAATCAACAATGAAACAAATGTACCAATCAACAAATGAAACAAATGTACCAATCAACAAAGGAAACAAATGTACCATTCAATCAACAAATGAAACAAATGTACCAATCAACAAATTAAACAAATGTACCAATCAACAAATGAAACAAATGTACCAATCAACAAATGAAACAAATTTGAGTTCACTTCTTATTCTTAGTATTCCTCTTTCGTCCTTCAATAAATCCTGTGTAGATGACTAGGTATCCCAGCCTCATGCGGTCATCCCGAGACCACTGTCCACATCTCCCACACACCGCCACTATATGCTGGGAGCTTGGACTAGAGTCGATATCAACACCCATCAACTCCCAGAACTGATACAAATCCTCTGTTAGCCCTACATGAGGATTATCCACATGCTCAACATAGTCGCAGTTAAGACCGGTGAGATGTTCGAACTCAATAAGTGAAAACCTCATCGGCTCTGAACCAATGAGACTCCACAGCTCGTACTTCTTCTTGACATCGAGCTGAAAACAGAGCATATAGTGAACCAGCCTAGACGCCCAACCAAAGTTCAACTCCCAGAACTTTATGAAGACTCCCAACCTAGAGTTCTTCAGCTCCTCCCATTCATCAGCATGGAGAGCATCCTTTACGGCAGGAAGTAATTTGGGGTCATCAGTATGATATCCAATGTTCTTCATTGGAATCGGCTCTTCCCCTAGGGTGAACAACCTCTTCGGGAGTACTGGTAATTCCATTGTATAGCCTGCAAACAATGATAAAACAGCATCTCAAACATAAAACAAACACACCAAGAGTTCTATACTAACATACAGACTGTGAAGACTTTGGAAGACTTCGGAAGACTTTCGGAAGACTTCGGAAGACTTCAGAAGACTTACTGAAGACTTACGGAAGACTTACCGAAGACTTACGGAAGACTTCATGGAAGTCATCCGGAAGACTTCATGGGAGACTTACGGAAGACTTCGGATGGCTTCCATGAAGTCTTCCGGATGACTTCCATGAAGTCTTCCGGATGACTTCCATAAAGTCTTCTGGATGACTTCCATGAAGTCTTCCGGATGACTTCCATGAAAACTTACGGGTGATTTCCATGAAGATTTATGGCAGACTTCCGGGAGACTTACGGACAAATGGGTCAACTTGAGGTCGGAAAGGAAAGAAATAGAGGAAGAAGTCAAGGGGAGAAACGAACGAACGGTTTCAGATCTGAAATAAAGAGGAACCGGTAGTCAGAAGAGATTCGTCGGAAATCGTCACAATAATCGCCTTAGAAGAGGATGCTAGGGTTTTCACAAACTTTTTTTTTCTGAAACACCGAAAAGTGAAAAAAAACAGTTAAAAACTGCTATTTATATGTACGGTAAATTATCAGGTTAGGTTAAATATATTTTGTTTTTTTTCGGTTAATTTCAAATTGAAGGTAAATTAAGTTCGATTTTGGTTGGGAAGACTTCTCAAGAAGTCTTCTCGGAGTCTTCCCTGAAGTCTTCCTTGAAGTCTTCTAATGCATTATATGTTAGAAGACATCTCCGGAAGTCTTCTGGAAGTCTTCCAAAACCCTAAATCAATTAACTAACCAAAAAACACTTCCTTAAACATAAAATAAACTTAGAAAGTGTTTAAAATCATCTTATTAGAGGATCACTAACACATATTCGTCAAATTCAAAAAAAAAAAAGTTAAGAAGATAGATTTCAAAATCTACGCCTAAAACTACCTACAATACTATCACATATGTTACTAAACCCTAAACCTACAATACTATCACATATGTTACTAAACCCTAAACCAATGAATACCATAACTCATTCTACATTAATTCATCTAGGTTGAAAACAATTCAATTTTAGTTGATATAAATTTACATTATCTACAAATGTTTGTGGTTACATGATTTCTATTTTTCCTCTATATAAATATTTTTTATGAATTTTATAAATTATTTTTAGGATTTATTGTTTAAAAAGTCTTCTGGAGAATACGTACATGGAAGTCTTCTCAGAGAAGACTTTCGGAAGACTACTGGACGACTTCATGAAAGACGTCCGGAAAACTTCGCCATTAGGCGGGAATTTGAATTTTTACTGAAATTCAAGCGGTAAAATTGTAGAGTCTTCAGTGAAGTCTTCATTGAAGTCTTCTACTGCATTATATGTTAGAAGACATCCCGGGAAGTCTTCCGAAACCTTAAATCAATTAACTAACCAAAAAACACTCCTTAAACATAAAATAAACTTAGAGAGTGTTTAAAATCATCTTATTAGAGGATCACTAACACATATTCGTCAAATTCAAAAAAAATAAAGTTAAGAAGATAGATTTCAAAATCTACGCCTAAAACTACGTACAATACTATCACATATGTTACTAAACCCTAAACCAATGAATATCATGCTCATTCTACATTAATTCATCTAGGTTGAAAACAATTCAATTTTAGTTGATATAAATTTACATTATTTACAAATGTTTGTGGTTAGATGATTTCTATTTTTCCTCTATATAAATATTTTTTATGAATTTTATAAATTATTTTTAGGATTTATTGTTTGAGAAGACTTCTAGAGAAGTCTTCCGGAGAATACGTACATGCAGAGAAGACTTTCGGAAGACTACTGGACGACTCACGGAAGACGTACGGGAGACTTATTAAAGAACATTTCTAGAGAAGTCTTCTGTAGGAGACTTACAGGGAAGTCTTCTGTAGGAGACTTACAGGGAAGTCTTCTCGCAGAAGTCTTCTCACGCGAAAAGGTTATTTTGGTAAAATTGAATACAATTTTTTTGTTTGCTCACAAGAAGTTTATTGTATTTTCGCTAGCCTTTTAGGTTACTTTTGCATTTGATTGAATTTGAGGTACACTTTTGCATTTAAAATCAAGTTTTGAGTCATTTTTAGCAATTTCTCCTTAAATTTTTTGATATCATATTTTGTAAATAACAGATGAACAAAAAAAATTCTATAACAATTATATTTGTATATAATCATTTTAGATAATATATTGTTGTGAGTTTCAAATTAAATAAAAAGATAATATATATTTATAGATATAAAATTTAATATGTTATAACATTTATAAAAAATATTGCATATTTTATGAATTTTAACACTTTTAATGGTGAATAATATTTTATTTATTTAAATGAAAACACTTTTAAACTAAAATAGGTTGATTTTTCAATTTAATATATTTTTTTTATTTAATTCATATAGTACTCCTATTTTATAGACTATAAATATGAAATTTATAATTTTTATTTTGTGTTTTGTGATAAAATTTTAATTAATATGAATATATAATAATATTGCGTTATTAATTATTGGTTTTCCTATTACCACCCGCAAACGCAGCTTTTGTGGTTGGTAGCGGTTGTTGACGTTTTGCAACAATCATAAAAAACACTATAAATCACGTCAAATCGCTTCAAACCGCTATAAACCTCTAAAATTTAAAAATTGATTTCAGCTAGCATTTGCGGCTGCAGGCGGTTGCAGGAGGGTAAAAAATATATTTAAAACAACTATATAAATAAAAATAAAAATATTCAATTAAAATTTTAAATTGAAATAATATAAATACCAAAATAAATATATTATATTTTAATTTATATTATAAAAATTTGAATAAAAATATTTCTATAATTTTTAAAATTTAATAGTATAATTTTATAAATATAATTTTTACATTTATTATGATAATATGATTTTTAGTATTTTTATAACTATATAAAATATAAATATTGGTAATTATTATTTAACCATTGTTTCATTTGGTATCCCGCGAACGCAACAATTTTTAATCGCTTTACCAGTTGTCCAAATCTCTTAATAAAGCATAAAACCGCAACCATCCGCATCCGTAAACTCTCGTAACCGCTGCAGTTACACCAGTCAACCCCTGATGATTTAGAATTACGGGATGAAGTTTTGGAGGTGAGATTTAAAATTAAAAAAAATATTAAATTTGCAAAATAAAAAAATATATTTTGATCATTTTTTCTTTGAAGTTTATTTTGTGATAAAAAACTTTTAAAAAGTCTATTTGAAAGATATGCCTTAAAATTTAAATCTTTTTGTTAATCTATATGTTTTATTAATCAAATAGTTATACTAAGACTTGTGTACAGATGATAAAAAAGTAGTATTCTAAGGGGTTGACTAGTTTTCCCGCTACCACCCGCAAACGCAGCTTTTGCGGTTGGTAGCGGTTGTTGGCGTTTTGTAACAATCATACAAAACGCAATAAATCGCTTCAAATCGCTTCAAACCGCTATAAACCTCTAAAATTCAAAAGCTGGTTTCAACTAGCGTTTGCGGTTGCGGGTGGTTGCGGGAGGGTAAATATTTTTTTTTCAAAAAAACTATATAATAAAAAATAAAAATAATCAATTAAAATTTTAAATTAAATAATAAAATACCAAAATGTATACATTATATTCTAATTTATATTATAAAACTTTGAAGAAAAATATTTCTATAATTTTAAAATAATTTAATAGTATAATTTTATAAATAGAATTTTTATATTTAGTATAATAATATTATTTTAATATTATTATAATTATATAAAATATAAATATTGTTAATTTATTATCTAACCACTGCTGCATTTAGTAGTTAACCAGTCATAAATATCCCGCAAACGCAACAATTTTTAACCGCTTTACCAGTCGTCCAAATCTCTTAATAACACATAAAACCGCAACCGCCCGCATCCGCAAACACCCGTAGTCGCAAACGCAACCGCTGCGGTTACACCAGTCAGCCCCTAAATAAATAAAGTAGATGTATTAATATAAGAGAAATTGTAATTCTACCACAAGTTTGATACCACTTTGCAAATTTACCTTTAATGAATAACAATTTTCAAAAATACCTTATTTTTTGAGAAATTGCCAAAAATAGCATAAGTTAAATACCACTTTGCGAAAATACAAATTATCAAAAATATATTAACATTTTGGTTTACACTTTAGTGATTATTGTTTAGGGTTTAGTGTTAAAGGGGTAAGGTTGAGTTTCTATTTTTCTATAAATATTTTAAAAAATTAATTAAGTCTATTTTTATCAAAAAAAATAAGGTATTTTTGAAAATCATCATTCATTAATGGTATATTTACAAAGTGGTATCAAATTTGTGGTAGAATTGCAATTTCCCTTAATTTTTGATGAAAATAGATATAATTATTTTTCTAAGTATTTATAAAAAATTTAGAAACTCAACATCACCTCTTTAACACTAAACTCTAATCACTAAAATGTAAACCCAAATGTTAATATATTTTTGATAATATGTATTTTTTAAACCGATATTTAACTTATGCTATTCTTGGTAATTTATCTAAATATAATTGGTTTGATGGTGTGAACTTTGAAATGTGAGTGATTGATCACAGAGGTTTAAAAATGCTATAATTTTCTCACTTTCAGGTTAATAATGTGATTTTCCCGTATTTTTGTTATATGTCTCGTCGAACGATGTCGTTTTCTGGAAGATTCTCTCCGGCAGATTATCATAAATAATCTTCCATCCTCTTGCTGCTCTCGAAGTTTCTGTCTCTCTCACTCGCAAGTCGCAAGGTTTTTGGAATCTTCAGAAAGATGCCGAGGTATAGGGTTCGAGATCTCTATTGATTACATAGATGATTAGATAGTATCGTTATTAGGGTTTTGATTGCTCGTTTATGTTGA
This sequence comes from Moricandia moricandioides, assembly GCA_905132885.1. Classification (NCBI taxonomy): domain Eukaryota; kingdom Viridiplantae; phylum Streptophyta; class Magnoliopsida; order Brassicales; family Brassicaceae; genus Moricandia; species Moricandia moricandioides. The sequence goes on from CAJHQQ010000521.1 coordinate 113,456, forward strand.
TTTTTCGCAGGTATTACTGTGATTATTGCGATACTTATCTCACCCACGATTCCGTAAGTCTAAACCTACCTTCCTCTTTAGTCGCCGTCGATCTCCGCCGCTATCAGTTAGGTTTCCGTTTAAAAGCCGTAGGTTTATGGACTTATAGTAAATTTTTTAATTGCTTGGCTCAGTTACTTGGTAGAGATGATTGATTACTAGGACTCAGCTTATGATTTTGTGTAAAGAGTGTTTTTTTTTTTTAAATGGCAATTGAAATCTCAAGTTGTGTTTGTCAGCCATCGGTGAGGAAGCAGCACAATGCTGGTTACAAGCACAAGGTATCTAAGCAGTCCATATTGTTTTTTTATATCTTGCTTTGGTGTATGTAATTGAGTTTTTGATGATTTTCTTCAGGCCAATGTAAGAATATACTATCAGCAATTTGAGGAACAACAAACACAAAGTTTGATTGATCAGAGAATTAAAGAGCATCTTGGCCAAGCTGCAGCGTACAATCAGGTTGGTGGTGTGTTTAATCAGCATATGCTCACTAGACCTCGTCTCCCTGTGATGCCTATGCCAATGGGGATGCGACCTCCTGTCCTGCCTAGACCCATGATGCCTGCTCAAGGTAGTTTCTGTTTCTAGAATAACAACTTGCCTGGTGTGCTGAGTTACGGTAGAAAGGTTTTAGGAACTACATCTATATCGGTGGGTTGAGAAGCATGCTCATGGTAGGAAACTAGGGCTAGATTGTAAACTGTTTGTACACTTTATTAGTATGAGATTTTTCACATGTGTAATGTATCTTGACTCTTACGAAATAGGTTCCATTTGCTTAAATCATGTTGATCAAACATTGATTAGTATATATAGATATATTTTTATATGAAATCCATTAGTATATTTCATATATAGATGTTTCAGTTCTGCTTTGCATTCCGTCAGTTTTGAATTGAAATGTAATATTGTACTTTTGCCAGGTTACATGCCTCCTCCGGGAGCACCACAGATGATGGCACCGCCTGGTGCTCCACTACCTCCACCTCCACAAAATGGTATGCTTAGGCCACCAGGAATGGCTCCAATACCAGGTCAAGGTGGCGGACCACCTCCCAATTATAATGGATTTCCTCTTCCTCCTCCTCCTTATCATACAAATCCAGCTGCTGCTGCTCCACTAGGTGATGGTGGATTCAACAATCCGAATCCCGGTGCTGAATCTCCTGAAAGCAATGAGTAGAGTTGTCTTATGACTCGTTTTTCTCCTGCCAAAAATTCTCAGAGCTTTTTCTGATCCAAATCTGTGTGAAGAGTCTAGAAGTAATGCATGTGACTCGCATAATTTTTGTGTACTAGATTCTTATTTTCGTAGAATGATAAAAGGTCTCTTATAACAAACTGTGCTATTTATGAAAAGTTTGATAAAATGGCCTCATACATTGTTGTTTGCACCAACCAGTAGATCCGTAAGTTGACAGAGGTAGGTGTGTTGCTGCCTAGTAAATTTCAGTACCATACATTACAAACACAAGTTAAAAGTGTTCTTTTTTTTCCTTAACGTAACTTCATAGTGTTAAATTGGCAGAGGTTTAATGTTGGGAGCGATGAAGAATGTGGATATTTTGCGAACAAAAGATTTTATGAAGCTCTGATAATGGCTCAGTTGAGATAAGTTTGTGAACTTGAGAAGGGGATGCTGCATCGCACTGATGAAAGATGTAAGCATGGATGGAATTTTTCTTTTTTGCAATCTTTGAGGATGTACTTCTCATCTATCAAGCATCTTGTTTGTTTACATCTCTTCAGCCATAACAACAGGTTTACCAAGGCTATGGCTTACAACATATTCCTTGTCCGAGAAAATCTTTCTGCCGGATGAAATCCCAGTCGAACCATGATATATGGAAGAAAAGGAGGCAATTCTTGATAAAAATTTATAAAAGGAGAATAAGAATTAAAGTAAAAGAAAAGCTTAGATTTTCCTAGGAGATGCAACATCCACATGATTGACACAAATAGGCTTGTCCTGTCCCACTTAATGATACTCGTAACCTTGTTGACAGAGTGTTGGTGTGGCCTGTCACCCCTGGGACGGACGCCTCCATTCACATAAGTTGAGAAGACATGCATTAGGAGAAGCAATAAAAGCTAGAATCTAATGAGAATATAGTCAAACCGATTAGAAAGGTACAAAATGATATAATGGATTTGTCTCACCTCCCTTGCAATTTGATTGATAATCTCATCTTTAGACAAAGAGGCCACACCTTGGAACATGTTTCCTCGTGGTTAGAGCACACTCGCCTTTCTAGAGGATTGGGACAAGTCCTTGACATTGCTGCGGTACTGGTACATTACCGGCGGGTGTGTGTTGACTCTCCTGGTTCCTGAGAACCCAAATAAAAGATAACACAGTTTGATTGTTGATAAAGAGATACAGTAAGATTTGATCTGATTCAACACATACAGAAGATTATGATCCATGAGACTCCCAAAGTAGATGAGCAGCTTTGAGGCTTCTCTCAACACTTTGGATTTCCTCCATCATCAATCAGTGACATAGCCTCCATCATCATCTATCACTCAGATAATTTGGAATTCGAAAGGCAAAGCATCCCAAGGAGACTTCACATCCGAGGCTAAAGCTTCGTCGTCGTTAAGATTGACCATCAAAACTCGAATTTCAAGGAATCTAATCGCCATTAGCGCCCAACTCTAGAGGATGTTTCACAAATCCAGCGTGGGAAAGAGACGAGTCGAGAGCTATGCCCAACGGTTTTCTATTGTAAAGATAACAGATGTACCAACAAGGGCGTTTGGTCTAGTGGTATGATTCTCGCTTAGGGTGCGAGAGGTCCCGAGTTCAATTCTCGGAACGCCCCTTCTCTTATTTATTTTTCAATCCTATTTATTTTCTTCTCTTTTTGCCACATTATTTGCGTGCTCTTTTTTTTTACCCCCTTTAATCGTTAGCTACATTTCAAATTAGAAAATAACCAATCCCTATTTCCAAATATGTGTGTTAACCTACATGTTGAGAAATATGACTCGACATTTTATCTGTTTCGATCTGAAAGATCTGAATATCCATAAATTTTGGGATCAAAGTAATTATTAAAAAACAATATCTGTTAAAAACGAAGTCAATTACAAATACTGCAAATTTTAGAGTCTCATATCTGCTCTACTCAAACTATTATACAAATAAATGTATATCAACAATAAAATTTAGAATTTTTAAATGTATGTTTTCTATAATTATTAGTTTAACTTATAATTTTAATAATTTTATATATAAATTACTTCTACAACTTAATAAATTAAGAAATAAATATAAATATTTATAAAAATTACAATTTTAAAAACTTTTTTGTTCTATTTAAAAATTTAAGAAAAATTGCTAAAATTACCACAAGTTAAGTACCACTTTTCAAATATGTGTGTTAACCTACATGTTGAGAAACATGGCTCGGCATTTTATCCGATTCGATTCGATCTGAAAAATCCTGATATCCATAAGTCTTTGGATCAAAGTAAATATTAAAAGGCAATATCCGTTACAAACAAAGTAAATTACAAATCCTGAAAATTTAAGAGTCTCATATCCGTTTTGCTCAAACTTTTATACAAATAGATGTACATCAATAATAAAATTTAAATGGGTCATTTTATATAATTATTATTTCAACATCTATTTAATAATTTTATCTATAAATTAATTCTAAATTTATTAAATAAAGAAATGAATATAAACTATTTATAAAAACTACAATTTTAAAAACTGATTGTTTTATTTCAAGATTTAATTAACCATTGTACTCAGTTTTAAAGGTAATGAAATTGTTAACAAAAATATAAAATTTTAATCTATTCTATTAAAATAGAATCATGACCTATTGATAAATGTTGTGTCCAACTATTTTTTATCCCATATAATCTATTTAAAAAACAAACCAAATATTGTGTAACTGAAATAAAATAAACCAATTATATAATCGTAATTACTTTTTTATTAATTAACACATAATTTCTAACTTTCATCCTAAGATTCTTGGTACCCAAAAATATATTACAATAGTTTTTTCTTTAATATTTACCCACAATTATATATATATATATTCAAAAATATTCTTTCTTTTAAAGTTATATCACGTGAATTCTATATTATTGACAATTATGTATAATAACACATATTCTTATTTTTGGGTTTATATCAAATGAGAATTATTAATCTATATGAGCTTAGATTAAAATTAGTTTTGATATATATATTTTAAAAAATCATTTTCACAGTACAACAACATAATTTACATCACAACCCAAAAAGTTATAATTTATTCCTCGGTATATTAATTTATTTGAATTATGAATGTCTTACACAAACTTTAAGATTCTAAATTTACAAAGAAAATGATGTTAAAATAGGTTTTAACGGATTTTAAGTGAAATTTTCATGAAAATAAATATTCGTTTAAATTCATTTATTTTAACAGATTTTAAATGAGTTTTAAGTGAACTTTTAATAGAAATAAGGCTAATTTTATCTTATAATACTCTATTCAAATCCATTGTATATTATATGTATGATTCAAATTTGTTTACATTACAATATATAAACATATATTATATTAAGCCCAATTCTAATTACAACATATATTTAATAAATTATATAGGTAACAAAATATTTTTTAATTTTTTATATGTTTTTATAAAAAAATGCGTAAGTTTTTTTGTCAATAATTATAAATTTTATAATTAAGTAACTACTAATAAAATATAATATGTTGCAAATTTCAAGAGTAAAATTTAAAAATAATCTATAAAATATATATGACACAAGTGTATAGTTATGTAACTTGACCTATTTAATATAGTTATCAAAAATTATATTAAATTAAATTAATATTAAACACAAATAGGATTATAAAAATTACAAACTAAAAAAGTTAATTTCTCCAAAAAAATTTAAACAAAAATACACCCGCCCTTTTAGAATCTAGTTAATTTTAAAATTACGAAAATATCATTAATCTTTACTTTTTATTTTATAATATTTAAAATATTTATTTCTTAGAAAAAAAAGTTTATATAGTTTTTTTCAGATTTTACACGTATTAGATAAAGTGGATGAGATATCCGATAACATTCACAAATATCTATAAATTTTCTAGATATCCTAAAAACTGGATATTTATATTTTTTTGAAACAAAGCAAATAAAAAAATTAGATATCCATTAAATACAAAACTAATCACAGATCTATACAACTAAAATAGAAATTATGGCATTTTTCATGTGTGATTTTTTAATTTGGACCATCCTTTAAAAGTTTATTAAACTTGCATAACATAATTATAATATCTTTTCGTATCTAATAATTTTTATTTTAAATAAAAATAGATATTTTGATAAAAATTCTAAGAATATTTTTTAAAAACTTTTAGAATCTTTTAAGTATATTTTTGAAAAGTAGTTAATTAAACTTTAATTATCATACAATAGTTAAAAAATTAAATTATTATTTTTTATTTATAAACCAAAATTCAAATTTATGTAAAATAATTTTAACATTATCTCAAAAAATTGCTTTTTTATTACATATGTCTAACTTAATTTAATTTCCACATATATTTCAAATTTAGAAATAAAAAAAATATGTAAATTAATATTATTACATAATAATTTTTGTCAATGATTTATTTCTATTTCAAATAAAAATTAAAAAATATGAAAATATATTATAATTTTGATATTCAAAGTTTAATAAACTCTCTAAGGATGGTGTAAATTAAAAAATCACACATGAAAGAAGTCTCGAATTTTCTTTTTAAATTAATATATATATATATATATATATATATATATATAAAAAAAATTCTAACAAATTTTCTGAAAACGATTTTAACAAAATCTAAATTTTTAAATGGGGGTTTTGAAAAAGTGACTCAAAATTGAAACTCAAATGCAAAACTAACCCACTATTTTTTTTCGAACTTTTATTTGCCTTATTCACCTAGATTTTTGAGTTATTCATGAAAATTCCATTATTATTATTTTTGTTTTTTTTAAATGAGTGTTTACTCTATCATCCTCATTTTCATCAAGTATTTACAATATTGTCATTGTCATCAATACATTAACCACCATGAACAACCAATTTGAAGCTCTTAATGCACAAAAAGTTGATTTTTTTCTCTTCTTTTCTCATTTGTATTCACACAAACCATATCTCTTTCACTTTCTCTCAAAATTCATCTAAAAATTTCAAGATTTTGATTTCAAACTTTGCAAGGTTCATATAGACATTGAAACTCATGATTCTTGGTCATTAATGAGTTGGTAGCATTCTTGGTGAAGTGTTATGAGTTTAGAGAAGTTAAACAAGTCATCTCACGAATTCAAGATATGAAATTGATTTTTTATTAGATTTGTTCGTGAAGAAGAATACTGTAGAAGTCTTCTGGTCAATGCAAATGTTAGTTTTGCAATTGATTTTTTCTGTGTTTTTTGAAGAAGACTTCCCTAGAAGTCCTCTATCTTTCCTTTGTTAACGAAAAAACAGGGAGAACCGAGAAGACTTCTAGGTAAGTCTTCTTAGATAAACATGTTAATTTTGTAATTGACCAAAGTTTGTCAGAAATTTGACTTTTTATAGAAGAATTGGGGAGGAAATCTTCTCACTGTCACTAGAAGTCTACGTGAGTTACTTTTGCTATTGACAATTAATACTAAAAAAAAATTATTTACGATAAGTCTTCTCAAATTTTATTCTTGGTTTTTGGTAAACCTTTGGGTCCGAGAGAAGACTTTCCTAGAAGTCTTCTAACAGAAGACTTCTAAAGAAATCTTCTAACAGAAGACTTCTAAAGAAATCTTCTCTGGAAAAGTCAAATATAGTCAATTGCAAAAGTAACCCAAAAAGACTTCTTGCGACAGTGAGAAGACTTCATGTGAACATAAGAAGACTTCTCTAGAAGTCTTCTATAAAATTCAAATTTTTGACAAACTTTGGTCAATTGCAAAACTAACTTTTTTTTATCATATAGAAGTCTTCTCTGAGATTTTCGAAAAAAAATCAAAATCAAAAGTAATCCAATATTTACAAAAGAAGACTTCTCAAGATGTCTTTTATAGAGTAGACTTCTTAAGAATCTTCTTTCATAAATTTGTAATTGCAAAAATGACCTAAACGGAAGACTTCCTAAGAAGTTTTCTACGTCAATGTTTATTAAACTTCAATTTTCTCAAAACGTAAAATGAACTTTTTTTTTCTTGTTAATTCATGTGTATTAGTCAAAATTGGGGCTCTTAAGTTAAATTCATAACTTAATTATTGATAATTATGAGGTTACAAACGTTCATGTTTATTAATGTTTCTAGCTAAAATGAGAAGACTTACAGGGAAGTCTTCCGTTGTAAGTCTTCCGTGAGACTTGTGGAAGACTTCCGAAAGATTTCACATTAAGAGGGAAGTCTTCCAGGAAGTCTTCTAGTGCATTATGAAGTCTTCTCGAAGTTTTCCAAAACCCTATAATCAAATAACTAGCTAAATAGCAAAAAAAACTTCATTAAACCTAAAATCAATTTATAATGTGATTAATATATACAAAAGTAAACACATATAGGTCAAAAATAATTATTTTAAAAAAGTTAAGATTCAAAAATCTAACACTAAAAGTAAAAACAATACTACAACATATATTACCACAACCTAAACTAAAGACTATCATGACTCAATCTATATTCACCCAACTATGTTGAAAATAATTCAATTTTAGTATTTTTAAATTTACATCATTTACTAATGTTTGTAGTTACATGATTTCAATTTTTTACTCATATAATTTTTTTTAAAGATTAAGTGTACGAGAAGACTTACATGGAAGTCTTCTCAGGCGAAAATGTTATAATGGTAAAATTGAATACAATTTTTTTTTTTTGCTCATAAGGAGTTTGTTGTATTTTCAATAGTCTTTTAGGTTACTTTTGCATTTAATTGAATTTGGGGTACACTTTTGCATTTGAAATCAAGTATTGAGTCATTTTTAGCAATTTCTCCTTTTTAAATTTTATTTAAATATGACTTATTTTGTAATTAATAATAATTTATATTATTAGAATATAACTCATGAATTTTTTCATGTGTGATTTTTTTTTTAATTTGGACCATCCTTAGAAAGTTTATTAAAATTTGCATAACATAATTATAATATCTTTTCATATATATTAATTTTTATTTGAAGTAAAAATAAATATTTTGATGAAAATTCTAAGATTTGTTTTTAAATCTTTTAGACACTTTCAAAATATATTATCAAAAGTAGTTAATTAAAATTTAATTATCATAAAATAATTAATATTTTAATTTATTTTTTATTTATAAACCAAAATTCAAATTTATGCAAAATACTTTTAAAATTATCTCAAGAATTGCTTTTCTATTACGTATGTCTAACTTAATTTAATTTCCACATATCTTTCAAATTTATAAATAAATAATATGTAAATTAATATTATTACATAATAATTTTTATCAAAATATTTATTTATATTTCAAATAAAAACTAAAAATATGAAACAATATTATAACTGTGCTATTTAAATTTTAATAAGCTCTCTATGGATGGTCCAAATTAAAAAATCATATATGAAAGAAGTCACGACTTTTTATTTTAAATTAATATATATATATTCTTTATATTCCATCAAATTTGATGAAAATATTTTAACAAAATCTATTTTTTTAAATTTTATGTAAATATGAATAATTTTGTAATTAATAATAAAATATTATTATACATGAATATATATTCAGTTATCGTTTATTAAATAAAATAAATTCTATCATAATTTTACTCATTTTATAATCATAATCTATCCTATTTAAAAATTATTACACCGAACCAAATATGACAAAATTATATTAAATGTACATATTATTTTCAAAAATCTAAATATTTATGTTAAGAATATAATATATTAGCAAAACGGGTTTACACACTTTGCTATATTATATACGTATAAAATTAAATATTTTAAATTTTTATATATACAAGATTATTTTATCTAACATATATAAACATATAAATGCTAAAAAGTAGTCTAGAACTTTGAAGTGCGGGTAAGAAAACATATATTTTTTTTTAAATATGTTGTTTCATGCATATATTGATTCGTTAATAATTAAATGCAAATCTATTAATAAAAATATATAATAAGAAGCGTTAAATAAATATGACGGTTTTAAACAAGTGATTAATTACGATATGTAATCTATAAAATTATTGTATTTAAAATATTTATATAAAAATTCAAATATATGATTAACTTAAAATTATATGCCACTAATAATGTAAAATAAATATCAATAAATGTATAAATAAAATTAGATAACCGCGCGGTTATGCATGTCAAAATCTAGTAAATTATGATATTATTCAATCGCCCACCCCTATTGAGAGATATTTCGGATATATTTGAATTACAAGGAACTAGACAAATACTCTCTCCCTTTCGCAAAAAAGTATCACTTTGACATTTTCACACAGATTAAGAAAATGATTAAAATACATTAATGTTCTTATTAACTACACATATTCAACCAATAATATTTTATATAAATAAAATTATTTATAAAATTAATATGTTTTTAATTATTATTAAGCTTAAGGTTGCATTGAAATTCTAAAATGATACTTTTATGTAATAGAATGAGTAACAATACAAATGCTTTAAATATGTGTGTTGACTTACAGGTTGATTAAGAACTCTTGTGTGTTTGGGTTAGGCCCATTTTTAAATCTCTACCAAGAAACCCTAACTTGGATTCCAAGTTCGTTTCCTTGAGTCTCTTTCTTTCTTTCTTAATTAAAGCACAAATATATTTATTATAACCATTAATTCAATAAGGCTAAGGTGCATGAGAGCATGATTAACCGGGGTCTCTTAAGGTGAGGTTCTTAACTTTCCTAAGAGACGTTTCTTAGCTTTTAACTAAGAAAACCTAAGAATCGTCTCTTAAATAAGAACCATAAGAGACGTCTCTTAACGGGAAAAATGTAAAAAAAAAAAAAAAAATTAAAAAGACAAATTTTACGTTAAGAACCCCACCTTAAGAGATCCGGGTTAATCATGGCCTGAGTTCCATAATGTTGGTCTTAAATCAAAAGCTTTTTTAAAACACTTCGTGTTCTCTTTTTTTCCCGTTACTACCAGGCTTGGCCACTCTTCTTCCCGTTCCTATCGGGATTGCCTCCTCCACGCTTCCTAGCATCACTCTTCATCCTCATATCCACTCTCTTTTGACCTTTCCCAACCTTCACACTAACTCCTTTCTTACACACAACAAGTTATTTCTTAGGCTTCCTTGCCTCTACCGCTTTCTTGTATAACTTGTCTATCATCTTGCCCTTTCAAAGGTTTGAAATATCCGCTGTGTCAGATATTGTGTTTACCTTTTTCTTCACTTTCTCCAATCTTTTCGCCACGACTCTCTTCTTCCACGCCTTGGCCTCTGCCACTTTCTTTCCGGACGAGCGTTTATCTCTCTGAACTGAGCTTTCATTGCATTAACTTATTCTTTCATAATGGGCCGCCTGCATGTGCTTCTTCTCTTCATCCAAAAACCATTAGGTAAGCCTTGGTCGTCAAACATGTACTTGTTATAAGCATCGTCAAGCATCTCCTCTCCCTGCTTCTTCCTTTGCATTCTCTTCGCACATGCCAATATCTCGGCCTTGTTTGTATTAACTTCATCATCAGAGGATGAGTCTGAATCCTTCTCTGATGTAGAGACAATCTCCAACTCTGTCTCTCAATTCCAAGGTCTCCTTCTTCATCAGCTTCTACAAATATATTATGAATGAACCAATGGTTGGATACTTCCTCCTTTGTTTGTGCTTCCTCTCCATCACCAAGTGCTACAAAAAGAGGGTTTGACTCATCCTTGTCCAAGTAAACTCATCTCTTTGTCTACATAACCATCCTCCTCAAGCTTCTCAACGTGGTCATGCCTAGCCCGCTTCCTTTTCCTAGCGGTTCCTTCTTTCTTCACCATATAACTGAAAAACCTAGAGCACATATCTTAAAAGATGATATTCCGCAAAGACTTCTTTATTAGGAATCCTTTAAAAGAAATTACACCTAATCTGTTTAATCAGATTTGCTTGACTTCACAGCTTGTGAACCAACACTGAACAACTCCTAAACTATAAACACCTGATGAATCCGATTGCCCTCACACCAACTCGTGTGTGACATCAACACGCTTATAAAAAAGCCTCATCACCACCTATTATAACAATAGGTGACCTGATCTTTCGCACAAGATAACTACAAATCTCCCATTCTACTTCCTAGAATCACTCGATTTGATATTTATCCTTGAATATATTATGCTTTCATTAGCCATGTCATCACACCGTATTGAATGAAACCAGCCAAAACTTCAGACTTGAACACCCTTGTTTTGGTTGAACACTTCAGCAGATTTTAGACCTCAACAATCTCTCCCTTTTTGAGTGTCTATGACCAACAAGTACCTGAGAATTCAGACATACACCAATTCCAATTTTCACACAAGTGTTAGCTTTGGTCAGTTACTGAAATCCATAGCATTAATCCATCAAATAGTTTTAATACATAGACAAGACCAGCTATCAAACCGTACTCAGAAAAAAACAAATCAGCAAGTCTACTTATTTAAGAAAAGAAACATTTTAGACTAAGATTAATGCAGATTAGCGCTTCTCCCCCTGGCCACATGCATCACATAAAAAAGAACCGTAAAAAACATCTCCCCCCCCTCCCCCGCAAACATCCTAGAAGTCTTTGCTTTGACTTCCTTCATTCCCTTCAACACAACCATCTTCATCACTGATCTCATCACCTAAGTTAGACAAGTCACCATATACTCCCCCTGCTTTATGGCATAGACACTTAAAACTAACAACAAAACATCATTCTCACAAGAGACAATAACAAAGGTAACGAGGTACTTACTTGCCAGCCTGATGACTATTGTATCCAGAAGTCGATGGACACGCCCAAATATCTTTAGGGTAGGAATACTTGACCAATCAGGTTCCAGGTGGCTTCTTGGCCACCCCTTGCTTCAAGTCTAAGACCATTTTGAGTGGAGCTATGGAAGCCGAGTCTTCGTCATCAATTGGAATCGGGTGTTGGGATTGAAGGACGTTCTGATGAGACTCGGAAACAACAACTTATTTGTTTTAACTGCAGTGGCCTGTTGTCCAAGCTCATAAATCTGATCAAACACCATAAATCCAAAGTGAAATGGTCTCCATTCAGTGATCATATGAATGAACTTGAGTTTATATATGGTCAACATGGATCTATTAGCAGTACGCATCCAATTGAAGAACACAAAACTTGAAAGAATGTTCATAGCTGGTGTAACATCAAGCATTCTCAGTTTTCCTCATTTCTTTTTTTTTCCCACCAGTGATAGTTACCACAACATCGTCAAGGTTCTCAGTGGTCCACGACATTCGTGGAAAATCAACTGATTGACATGGTGTCTTGAATATGTTATTGATTATGGAGGGAGAGAACTCATACATGTGGTGTCTCACAAATACCCAAGTTTTACCATCGCGCTTGATCAAATTTCCCAAATTCGCATAGAACTCGAGAACCAATTCATGAGTGTAGATCGGTACATCCAGAACCGTGTACATCAACTGAGACTTCTCGATAATGTGCTTGGCATCCAAAAGTCTATCATCACTCAAAGGAAGAAACTTCTTTCCTAGAATGGTTCTCGAGAGAATGTACTCATACCTCTGACTTTCTGCGGCAGAGTAAAAGGTTGAACTGAAGGCACGGCGAATGGTTTTCCGCATATTTGGTGCAGCAGCTAATCAATCTTGATGTTGAGCTCTGTGATTCCGATACGATTATCTGGATCTTTGTACACAAAGGCTTGAACTTCTTCAGACTCCACAAAAACTGGCATCTCATCATCATTTTCCATTGTTTGATCCTGCATGCAATCGTCAGGTAGCTGAGTTTCATCCTCACTATCAGCTACTGTCTCATCATTTAGATCTTCAGGCGGCAGCGAGGACGGAGTCTCCATGGAAACCGATAGAGATTCTGATGCTGGATCTGGAAAAATATCTCCAATGGTCAAGTTCTTCCTATTTTGACGAGCTTGTGATGTTCGGATTGGGGTGATTCTTCTAGTTCGATTACACCAACTGAATGGCGTTTCTTTGATAATGGTGTTGTGGGGGTTCCTTGCAAGTTTCTTTACCATCTCTGCAAATAATTGACCTCGAGTTCTTGGTCTTGGTTCACCACTCATTTTTTTTCTTGAGAGGGTTTCGGCCGCAAGTGTTCCTTTTGAGTCAACCTAATAAGGTTAATACACAACCAACTTTACCCATATGGGCCATTAGCAACAAGGTTAGTAACTCAAAAACTCAAAAAGGCCCATTATGATTCAAAAGTGACCAGGTGACTGAGGAAATCCAACACTTTAATGAATGCCTCAATCTGGTACTTGGCGAGGGAATTTCTCATGGTATAAAAAACATGTACATCAGAGGACAATTCCTTAATCACTCGAAAAATTATTCTATTTACACACTTGTAAACACTTGGCCAGGGGAGGGTATGACATTCTCAAAGGACATCAACGAGAAAAGGAGTTACTCAAGAGTTTTTTGTTTTTGAAAATAATATGAAATTAACCCACTGGCTCGTTGCAATGGCTGTAATGAAACAACTTTCATCACTTTGATCAAAATGTACTAGTCTTCACATCATCATGCACACGAAGATATTATTTCTAACTAAGACAAAGTTGAGTAGTTATACTAAGTAGACTTCTAAAAATTTATCTTTATTAGGCTTAAGTATTATAATATCCAAGACCAACAAGAATATTTGTCACTGGTAGACTCTTCATTTAGACCTTTGATTGATTCCACTTGTTGTTTTATTAATTTTCCTTTTTTTAATGACACCTTTTTGAAGAGTCTTTTTCTCTACCAACACACTGACTTCACTTCATGAGTCAAGATAGTGATCAACACCAAATATAAACGTTCTAGCGTCCAAATCCGAGTTGAGTATCTTTCATCCTCATGACGCTGATCAGTCTTAGCTATAAATGTGGTGACATCCATGTCCAAGCTGAGTATCAAAGTTATTTCCCATTTTAAACTCCCAAAGTAATATTTTCTTACAAGTGCATGATGAGTAGCCCTCTTTACACATGACTTGCCAACATGATTTTTTTGTTCCAAACACACATAAAACTCTCTTGATTCTTCCTTCTTATTAAGACCTTTCCACCTGTCAACCCCCATAGCCAGTGTTGCTCAGGTGTCACAGACACCAATTGCCTTTCGCAGATTTAGTAAGGTGTTTAGATCAAGAGCCTTAGTGAATACACCCGCCAATTATCTTGCTGATGAGAAATATTCAGTTACCACTATCTTCGCCTCAATCAAGTCCTTAACAAAATTATATCTTATGGCAATATGTTTTGTCTTCGAGTGCATCATTGGATTTTTCAATATATTTATTGCACTCTGATTATCACAATTGGCCATAAGTGGGTTAGAGCTCATACCATATTCAGCCAGCATGTGTTTCATCCACAACAATTGAGTGCAACAACTTCCAAGAGCAATATACTCAGCTTCTGCTGTGGATAGCAAGACACAGTTCTGTTTCTTGATGTGCCATGACACCATGTTGTTGCCTAGAAAGAAGAAACCACCTAATGTACTCCTCCTATCGTCCACGCTCCCAGCCCAATATGCATCACAATATCCAGCTAAACTTGTGTCAGTATCGTTTGTGTAGTACATTCCCAGACTTACAGTTCCCTTCACATATTTGATGATTCTCTTGAGTGCATTCATACGTGATACACGAGGACTTTCTTGGTACCATGCACACCACCCACACTGTAGCATATGTCGGGTCGACTTGCTGTTAGGTACAGTAGACTCCCTATCATGGCCCGATAGAGCTTCTCATCTACCTTAACACCATTCTCATCCTTGAACATTTTGCATGTTGTGCTCATGGGAGTCTCTGTTGCCTTGGACATGTGCATTTCAAATCTAGACACCAGATTCTTTGCATATGTACTCTGCGAGATAAAAATCCCTTCATCCATTTGCTCTATTTGAAGCCCCAGAAAATAATTGAATTCTCCAACCATACTCATCTCAAACTCACTCGTCATGGTCTGAACAAAATCTCTCACAAAGCTTCCATTAGTTCCCCCCCAAAATTATGCCAATCGACATAGATTTGCATTACCAACATTTCATTCTTTTTCTCCAGGATGAACAGTGTTTGATCAACACTTCCTCGCTTGAATCCAGCCTCAATTAGAAAGTGAGTAAGAAGTTCATACCAAGATTTGGGTGCTTGTTTCAGACCATACAATGCTCTCTTCAATTTGTAAACATGACCAGGAAAGTTTGAATCTTTGAATCCTTTTGGTTGAGCCACATACACCTCTTCCTAGAGTTGCCATTTAAGAATGCACTTTTGACGTCCATCTGATACAATCTGATGTCCATCTGATACAATCTGATGTTCAGTTTGCAAGCAATACCAAAGAGCAATCGAATGGATTCAAGCCGTGCGACTGGTGCAAATGTTTTGTCAAAATCAGCTCATTCTATCTGACAATATCCCTGAGCCACCAGTCTTGAATTATTACTTAAAACCTTCCCATCTTCTTCTATTTTGTTTTTGAAGATCCATTTTGCTCAATCACATTTACACATGATGGTTTTGGAACCAATTTCCACACATCATGCCTAGCAAACTGTTCAAGTTCTTCATGACATGCTTCAGTTCAGAACTCATCTTTCAAGGCTTCATATACATCTTTGGGCTCAGTGAGAGAAATAAAACATGCGAGTTTAACCATTTATTTGAAGTTTATCTGAAATTTTCTAGTCACTCTGTCAGCATCCAACTCACCAATCACATCATCAGCTGAGTGATTTTTGTGAACCTGAAGTTTGTTTGGTTCCAAATCACTTATCTGAGATTCTTCGTTTGTGTTGAACAGTTTTGCATTTGTATCAACTGTCAGGTTCTCATCATGATTTACTTCTTCTAAGCAGCGCCCACTTCTATCATCAAACACAACATTTACAGCATCAAACACCATCTTGGTAGTTTTGTTGTACACTCTGAAATCCATACTATGAGTTGAGTATCCTAAAAGTATCCCCTCATCACTTGTAGAATCAAACTTTCCCAAATTATCTTTTTCGTTGAGTATGTAGCGGACACACCCAAAAATATGAAGATGACTTAAGTTTGGTGTCTTCCCTCTCAGATTCATAAGGTGTAGTTTTTGTTTCTGGTTTGACGTTACTTTATTGATTATATAACATGTTGTATTGATAGCCTCTTCCCATAATCTAGTAGGAACTTGATTGTAGTGCATCATTGCTCTTGTCATTTCTTGCAAAGTTCGATTTTGTTTTCAACAATACCATTCTGCTGAGAGGTTCTAGGAGCTGAGAACTGTCGTCTGATTCCTTTTTCGGATCTCAGCAATGCTACCTTTCTCAGTGGACAGTTGGAGCGCTAGCATTTTGAAGCTTTGTAATGTCTATGATTTCTTTCTCAGAAATCTCACCCATGTGAAACGTGAATAATCATCCACCATAACAAATATATATTTGCGTCATGCAATACTTTCTGTCTGAATACGACACATGAGATCCATATGTATCAGTTCCAACACACGTTTAGATGTGATTTCTTTGACTTGTTTGTGTTGAATTTTTATTTGTTTCGCTTGAAAACAAGCCTTACAAACTGATCCAGATGATTCTTCTAATTTAGGTACTCCCCTTACTACATTGGCCTTGACAATTCTCTGCAACCTATTCACATTCATGTGTCCCATGAGTTTGTTCCATAGATCAAGCTGTGATTCTGAGGCAAACATACAAGTATTTGATGGTTTCCACATGTAGAAATCGTTCTTGGATCAAACTCCCTCAAAAATTACATTTCTGTTGACGTATATTGCTTGACATTCAGTTTTGGTGAAAACAACTTTGAGTCCTTCATCACATAGCTGACTAATGCTTATTAAGTTGTATTTTAACCCTTCAACATAATAAACACTAATAAATGATGGATGCTCTGGATCTTTGACCATTCCCACTCCACAAATACTACCTTTACCACCATCACCGAAAGTCACTTTTTCTCCACTTATTTCACTCTAAGTTGTCAGTACTTGTTGTTATCCATTCATGTGTCTTGAGCAACCACTATCAAAATACCATGAGATCTCTTTTGACTGTTCATATGACGTATATGCAACCAAGGTTCTCACATACTCTTATATTATCGTCTTCCACTTTAATTTGTGAGAGATTGCATGTTAAATGTAGTATGTCATCAATCACGTCTTTGTCTCTTTACTTTTGTGTGTCTGAATCCTTTGCACTCAAAACAATTGAGTTCTTTGCGTTTAGAAAGAGGACATTATGATCTGACATGTCCATATCCTTCACATTCGTGACATTGCAAATCACGTTTCTTGGGATACTGACTCCCATCACTTCTTGAGTTTCTATAACCAGCTCGCTCCGCGTCTTTTCTCCATTCTTGATTTGAATCTGATTACTGCTGGTACCCTGGACCTCTTCCCTGGCCTCTTTCAATTCTCCTTAGAGCCTTTTTTAAATTTCGAGCCAACAGTCCCATATTGTCTTCCAGTTTCTGATTCAGAGTATCATGTAGTACTTGTATTTTATCCTCCTCTTTCTCAACAGTAAAAGCAATTCATTTTTCCTTTCTAGTTTTCTCTCCACTCGATTCCATTTCTTCTGCTTCAAGTATTCCCACAAGTTGTGAAAATTTCATGTCATCAGTGTTCATTCCAACTTTTAGCAATGGTTTGTAGTTAGCAAATTTTTCTGGAAGACATCGAATCATTTTCTTAACCAACTTCTTGTCTTTGTACTCCTCGCCAAGCACAGTGGCTTCATGGGCAATTACACTCAGCTTAGAACTATACACTGTTATTGATTCATCTTAAGACATTCTTACGTTCTCGAACTGAGCAGGCAAATGATCTAGTCTTGTTCTTTTGAAAGTTGAAGTGCCCTCGTAATAGTCCACAAGAGTATCCCATGAATCCTTCGCCGAGGAACATCCTTGGAAAAGTTTAAACTTTTCTGGATCAATTGCATTGAAGATCTCAGAGATAGCTTTTGAATTATATTTTGATCCTAGCTTATCACTTTCAGTCCAATTTACCTTAGGTTTAGGAACAGACTCGCCATCCTCTGTTTTGACACTTTGTTCTTTCCAACCTGACTCCACAGCAGTCCACACATCCTCTTCAATTCCTTTAAGTCTTTGTTTCATCTGAACTTTACAATGCCCAAAATTGTTCTCATCAAGCATGAGAGTTCTCTGAACAGCCAGAAGCTCTTTTGATGAATCCATGCTCTACTCAGGATCTCTACCTGTTATAGATCAGTGGATCTAGATAGGTTCCTTCTCTGATACCAAATGAAAAACCTAAAGCACATATCTTAAAAGATGATATTTCGAAAAGACTTCTATATTAGGAATTATTTAAACAAATTACACCTAATCAATTTAATCAGATTTGCTTGACTTCACAGCTTGTGAATCAACACTGAACAACTCCTAAACTCTAAACACCCGGTGAACCCGATTGCCCTCACACCAACCCATGTGTTCTATCTCCCAAAAACATGCTAAAAAGCCTCAGCACCACATATTATAATACTAGGTGACCTGATCTTTCACACAAGATAACTACAAATATCCCATTCTACTTCCTAGAATCACTCGATTTGATATTTATCCTTGAATAGATTATGCTTTCATTAGCCATGTCATCACACCATATTGAATGAAATCCGCCAAAACTTCAGACTTGAACACCCTGGTTTTGGTTGAACACTTCAGAAGATTTCAGACCTCAACAATAATGTTCATCAAAAATCTCTTCAATTTGTTCAATGTATCTTTATAATATAGATGAAACAATTTTGAGCATTACTGACATTTCATGAAAGAGCAATACAGAAAATGTGTCTGACCTCTAACGTTCTTCATCAGGATCTATGTCACCGTCTTCGGAGTCATCTGAAGTTTCTTCTTTGAAACTCTCATAGGCATTGTCATTATCATCTTGGTCATTGTCAACAGCCATTCGATCTTTACTGTAAGACCCAAACCCGGCCGACTAGGCCACGGTCGAAGCCTCACGTCGCTCGGTCCGTACACAGACCGAACCTTTAGATTTTTGCCCTTATTTATAATTTCTCCTAACAGCGAAGGCTAACTTTAGACCTTAGCTTACAACTACCTTAGTTGATTCCTAGCTTAGATCCTTTAAACTTATGCACAGCGGAATATTTTCTAGATATCATTGGTCTATGACCAATCTTATACTTGTCCGGTTTAATCGCCTTAGCCTTGGTTAGCTATATCAACTACCAACTAGCTCAAAGGTCGATCCCAAACCAAGTCATACTGATCTGAGGTTCCTTTCCCCTCGATCATTCTACTAGCATCCTAACCAGATACTAATATAACAAGTATTCGATAAATCATACCTTGGCCACATCGACGGAGCTTAGTAGCTCATCGGATCTCCATTGACCCGATCTACACTTACTTGTCTAATGAACCATTAGACTTATTGAGTGTCTTCTTAGTTCTTATCTTATTCTTACATAAGACAAATCCCTTTGGGTACTTAGTCATTCAACCAACCATCCCCACAGACTAAGGTAACCCTTGAGAAGTCTTCAATCAGTTAAGGATATGCATTTGGCCCTTATCGGCTCATACAACATCCAACCTCGTTTCACCGTATAGGCAATAGTACCAAGTCTTTTTCTGGACTGAGAATGCCCATTATATCCTAAGTCAATCATCCAACCATCCTCACATAACTTAGAACTGATGAGTCTTCATCTTGCCTTATCGGCATTGGTCTATATCCGAGACAACCGATCTAACGTGTTCATAGCTAATGATGTATTCTTTAATCAGGTTAGATCTGACACCTTGAACCATCCCTTATGGATCAGGTCGTCCCTTCTAAACCATGATTAGATCAGATACAACTTTACTTGAACAACCACACCTACTCGGTCACGATCCATTCATACCTCCTCGGTCCCGAATCATTTGTACCCTTTCAGACCCAAACCGTTCGTACCCTTTCGGTCCCGACCCGTTCGTACCCTTTTGGTCCCGACCCGTTCGCACCCTTTCGGTCCCGACCCGTTTGCATCCCTTGAATCACAATACGTTCGTACCTCTTGGATCACGACACGTTCGTACCTTTTGGATCACGACACGTTCATACCTTTTGGATCACGACACGTTCGTACCTTTTGGATCACGACACGTTCGTACCTTTTGGATCACGACACGTTCGTACCTTTTGGATCACGACACGTTCGTATGTCCTGACTTAGCAAGTCATGGACTGAACCATATGACCAGACAGAACCTGCATCCAATGGCACCGTTTGGAACATGCACCCTTTGGTCGATGGCACCTTTTGGTCGATGGCACCTTTTGGTCCTCGTACCCTTTGATACTCACAACCCTTGGCACCTCATGCCTTTTTGTTACTTGCACCCTTTGGTAACTCACAACCCTTGGTGACTCATGACTCTTGGCACTCGTACCCCTTTGGGACATTCCAACCGTTCAGACCAACCGCCCATGCTATGGCATGATCCGGACTGTCCACATAACCGACTCATTGGGACTTGATCCAATCCACTTGGACCGACTAAAGGCCATAACCCAATAGCCCATACAAGCCCAATGAACCCACGGAATTCCTCTTTCCAGAACAAAGGCAAACCGGTTCATGGTTATGACCCATCAGACCATCCGTCCAATCGGCCATGAACCAACGATCGTGGTTGGTTCCACTCGAACATGACCTTGGCTCTTACCAAGACATTTCCGTGACCAAACCACACATTCATCACGCAAATACAGAGTAGTAGAAAAAGAAAAAGTGTTGAAAAGAAGAAGGAAGAGATCCGGATGCAGTTGGACCAAAACCCAACCCATAACCACGATCTTACCGATCAATGATCCATGGCGATGGTTTGCCAATAACATCCATTACCTGGAACGTCCATGAAGATAATAACCACGCCTTTATCAAGTCATATCATTCACTTCCAGGAATGATAAGATCCATTCATGGGTCGTGCATCACAGCCCATGAACTTCCACGAAACAGTCTCTCCACGAACTTCCCCCTTTAAGGCTATATCATCCTTTGGAACTGTAGTTCGGCCCTCTCTCTTCTTCCCTGGTGATTTGCGTGTCATACGGCTTTTTCTGATTAGTTTAGGTAAGAAGTTGTTAGGTTACTCTAATAAACATTACTCAGTTTTGAGTTATGATCTTTTGTGTTCTGAATATGAGAAGCTTTTGCATGTACTGAAGTTGGTCTTTAAGAGCTATGCTATTTTGTGTCTTGATACTATTCTGGTTTACAATACGTTCTTTGATATGCATATTGAATGTCTGAGGTATGTGCTACATGTTGTAAAGAAGAAATGTTTGATTTTTGATCTAAACAAGAACATGTCTTGCACATATGATTCTGGATATATAGGTTGTGTTTTGAGTGTCCAGGATCATCATGATAAGTCTCAAACGAGTGCACGGAACAAGAGACGATACCTTTCTTATCAGCCAGAATTTTGGAGATGGAAGTACTTGACAAAAACAGCTTCAACA
This sequence comes from Moricandia moricandioides, assembly GCA_905132885.1. Lineage (NCBI taxonomy): Eukaryota > Viridiplantae > Streptophyta > Magnoliopsida > Brassicales > Brassicaceae > Moricandia > Moricandia moricandioides. The sequence goes on from CAJHQQ010000521.1 coordinate 135,234, forward strand.
CTCCAAGGAAGTTTCTTTCTAAAACTTTTCTTTGTTGTTGCTTACATGTTTCTTTGCTTGAACTTGTGTCTTGTGTCTAACTTGTTTCCTTTTGATGTAGGGGATACAGATTTGAGGAAAAATCATTTTAAAGGAGGAGGAGATGATGTAACCATGGCCGAGCCAGCTGATCATCAAACAAAGGACAAACCAGGATGGAAGAAAAGCGAGCATACTTAGCTAACACCAGCTGATGTGAGTGTGATTGAGCTAAATGAGCTGGATGAGCTAAGTGAAACTACCTTAGAGCTGAATGAGATGAATGAGCTGAACTTGGAGCTGAACCAGCTGAGTGACACTACACAAGGACGAGCTGAGCTGAATGAGAGTGACACTGAAGCTACCATGGACCTAGCTGGAGAAGTGATTTTTGGCCCAAAAAAAGAAGATGGATCAGATTTGTTTCTCTCAGCCCAAAAGAAGTTCAAACCCAAAGTTAAGGATCCATTAACTCTTTCTGATGAATCAGCCACGAAATTCAAGTCCAAGAAACCATTTGGATGTGTTTTGGATCAAGTTTCCCAAGACGAAGTATTGGAGCCCATGGAGAGTTCATAACAAATTTATAATGGGTTTGTTTCAAACAAAATTCGACCAGCCCTTTGTTCAGTCCATTTCAAGCCCATTCTCACCAAGAATACCAAGAGGGAGTCAGCAAGAAAGTCAAGGTCGTGGTGAGGAAAAGAGACATACAACAAAACACTTATTCTGGTCCAAAATCAAGTCTACATTCCTAGTTTCTAAATTTCTTAATTTCTACACTTTGTCTTTTCATTTCTACAACTTGTAACTCCTATATAAAGGGATGGACGACAAGAATAAGATTGATTCACCTTTTTTATCAAAATTCTCTCTAAATCTATGAATCCCTTGTTCATCCATTAACACAGATTGCTAGGAGTTCATTCTCTGCAAGCAAAACTTGTCTTTGATTACAAACAGAGTTCATTCTCTTGATCTTAGACACACTTACACAAGATCTGATCAGTTCATAGATCATTTCTGAAGATCATCCATCATCATCAAAATCAACTTAGATCTCTCTCAAAACCATCAGATCTTCCTTCAAAAGTATCAGGGACAAAGGATCTCCTCACCAGGGATTCATCAGATTCATATGTCCTTAGGGAGATTTGTATTGGAACCCAGTGTTTTATCTACGCATTATATTCAAATTATTATTCTTACTCTAATTATGTCTGAGTAGTTATCAACTAGATTTAGGGTTAAATGATAGCAATCATGGATTAGCCCAAAAGTAAGATTGCTAGGTTAAGTTAATATTCATCAATTGAGTTGTGCTTAATGCTTGCATTCTAGAGTAGCTAACTATGATTTTGAAAGTAGGACATTGATGACTATTAGAGTAGGTTATGTGCCATAATAGAATCCATTGAACTAGGTTGTTTGGCGCATGCAAGAGCTGGTCTAATTAGCTTGGTGAACATATCAAATCTCATTCAAACTTCTTTCTGATTTCACCGTTGATCAAAGGCCTTATCCGCGATCGATGGTCTTTCCTTTTGCTCGCATACGATAGTTTGAGTTAAAAGGGTCAGAATAATTAATATTTGACTTCTAGAATATTTAATATCCGTGTTTGTTATTCCTTATAATTCATTAAGCTTAAAACTCTAGATCTAGCATATTTACATGTACATTTAGTTAGCTTAGTAGCATATTTCCATATTTACGTTATTAGCAAAATTCTATAATTACATTATTAGCATAGTTCCATATTGCATCTACACTTTCCAATAAGAAATATTTCCTTAAACTGATTACATAATTACATGTTACCAATATATATAATCACCTAGCTTAATCTTTAGGATTAAGAAATCTATTGTGTGTCATTGTTCTTAGTGGATTCGATCCCTAAGTACTACACCTGATCTCTCTTGGCAAGAGTATAGTTTTGTGTGTTAGGATTAAGAGTTAATTTGATAGTTAATTGTTTATGATATTTATACCCTGCTAGAACAATAAACACCACCATATCAAATTTGGCACCGTTGCCGGGGAACATTGATTGCCATTAGATTGAATTTCTAGGGTTTAGTCTAGGTTTGTTTTACTTTCAAGTTACTGATTTTACTTTTCGTTTGTCTTTCAGGTGCATGCAAAAGAGTACCAGGAGCAATAAAAAACAAGAATTACTATTCTCAGTCCTGCAGAAACTCGAATTTACGATCCGCAAAGAAAGACGATAAGCATCGATCGAGGGCATATACTCAGCGTCGACCAACACTTCTTTACGGATAGCATTGACCGGAAATAGAACTCTAGAATCGATCGAAATTGATCACTTAGCATCGATTGACAGCATCTCACCAGCATTTATCGACGACAGCAGACGAATTCAGTTGGTTGCGCCTATAATTGTAGTTCAGAATGAGAATGGAGACTTGCATGACCTCAACGGTCATCTACGTAATGCCGCAGGTCAAAAGATAGACGATCAGGGGGCTGTAATCCCTGATACAGAAGCAGAAGCAGATGCTGCAATAGCTCAACCTGAAGCTAAAGCCTAAGTTGCTAGAAGTATGGAGATTTTGAGGCCAATCAGAAGACCATGGGTCGACTTTATGTTAACAAAGTACTGGAGGGACAACAGAGGATGACTGTGACTTCAATAAGAAGTTAGATTTCATGAACCTCCACCTAAACACTCGAAGATCTCGACACTTGGGTTGGGGGCTGGAAAGCCAAGTGACTAATACGAGGCTATGGTTAGAGAGAAGGAAGAATCGGGACGTAAACATCACATCAATGGTGTGATTAATGATAATTTTTAGGCATAAGTGAGAGAGAAAGCCCTCAATTGAAAGAGTTCCGTATAGGAAAACAAAGTCCGTTAGGTAGCTTGCACATGCATCGATCGACACAAGATACTGAGAATCAATCTATGGTTCCTCTTGACTTGACATAATCGGGAAAATCTTCACGCGTCACTCGACGCAGAGATCGTACAATCGATCGATGGTACTCAGTGACAAAATGAGTTCATCAAAAAATGTCACAAATGCGACAAGTCTAGAGCAGAAGATGGATGCATGAGAGCCTATGATGGTTGATAAGGCTACCGAGAGTCATCCAGGAAAAAAGCCAAGAATTATTCTGAAGAAAAAAAAGTGATCCTGGGAAATTTGTGGTACCATGTCTGATCAAAAGCCACGAGTTTCCCAACGCCCTTTGTGACACTGGATCATCAGTGAGCATCATACCCAAAGCTATGGCAGAGACGTTGAACCTGAGAGTGGAACCTTCCAACGATTCTTTCATTTTTTTGGATTTCTCTAGGGTCGATTCAGGGGGGATTTGCATAGATGTCCCACTGCAAATTCATGACGTCTTAGTCCCGATAGACATCCATGTGATGGACATACAAATCGATTGGAACTCCTCTTTTTTACTTTTAGGAGCTTTCATGGCCACCTTAGGAGCTAATTGTGACATGAAGACAAACATGTAGTGCCTTTCTTTGATTGACCGTAATGTGTGTTATGATATTTATAAGAATAAACATACCCTCACGAAATCGTGCAATGATGCAGTGCTTGTGGCCACATGCTTCTGCGATTACGTGTTCAGTGAGGAATCAGAAGAAGCAGCATCGATCGACACCCAACTCAACCCATCGATCGACGGCCATACAAATCAACAATCGATCTACACCCACCTTATTGCATCGATCGACACTCAAAAATCCGAACATGTCCACACCTACCATGGCGATTTCAGTTACAACACAGCCTACCTCGAGTACAACAAAGACTACAAAGACGAAGAAACAATTGAATACTGAGTGATTGGTATGGAAGAGGCTGGAGTTTTTCATGTTTCCCATCAACCTAGGAAATCGACATCGATCGACGGCCACCATGCACCGTCGATCGATAGTGAGAATGAAGCAGAAACTGAACGAGATTCAACTACAACCAGATGAGTTCGGTATTATGAGAGATCCAGATGGTCATGCAAGAGCTATGGATGGCAGAATTCTACATGTCACAAAGGAAGATCTGGCAGATATACTTGAAATGGCTAATGGAGCTGGATACATTTTTTCCCCCAATCTGATTATAGAGCATCGATCGACGGTCCACATACACCATCGATCGGCACTAATCCGGCATACCAAGGATACGGTGGAGATTACAAAGAACACGATGCAGACTACAGAGAGGAATAATTTATTGAGTCTTGCAGCATGGCATTGGAAGAAGCTGGTTGGGTAATGAACGCGAGAGTGGGCAATCCAGCATCAATCATCGGCACATATTGGACATCTAACGACATCAAACAAAAACCAGAACCATTACTTGGAGCAGAAGGTATAGAAGATGGTTATCTAAGACCAAATGAGTTTGGAATTTTCAGAGATACTAAAGGACGTGCACGAGATCTTTACGGGAGAGTTCTAAATCAACCTAAGGATGATGTAGCAGACGCCCTTGTTATGGCTAATGGATCAGAAAATTTATTTGGAAAACATCAACAGCCATCAATCGACGCTCAATTACCGGCATCTATCGACATCAAGGAGCAGAAGCACGAGCCTATTCAATATCAAACATCAATCGAAAACAAGAAGCATGCATCGATCGATACCACCATTCCAAGAGTCCACGAGTTATGTACATCTAACCCCTTTACTTTAGAAAATCCATGACCGATCAGTTGGATAAATCTCCTACTAATAGACGGTCGTGTAGAGTATGGAAAGAGAGCTTTTGATGCTGATGGCAGAAGAATTTTCTTTTGGAAAAAGAAAGATGAGTATGGCATCTACATAGTTGAGAATGGTAATGCATGCGCTATAGACAAAATAATTGTGAATGTCTAAGAAGAAGATATCAGGGCAGATCTAGAGAGAGCTACTATGTTTGAGTACAACTACATATGTTTACCTGAACATGCAGCAAAAATCGCTATGTATAGGAAGAAGCAAGAAACAAAAATCAGATGAGAGATTGACTATCTTGTAAATGAGATCTACAACGCTCAAGAAATGTCATTGGAAGATTTTTACAGGAGGCTTAATGATGTCTACTATCCTATAGACAAGTGTCTCACCGGTATGACTACATGCATGAATAAGATTCAGCAAGATTTGGATACTATTCAAAAACAACATGCGAGTGGACAAGATAAAGTGACATCGATCGACGGTAGCATTACACCATCGGTCGATACTGATTTCGACAGATAGAAGTACGCAGAAAAAAAAACAATTGGAAGACAGGTTAAATAAGATTTCTTTTTCTCAGAGCCTAATTAACGAATATATTTCTAAGAAATTGGAGGATATATCAGAGACTACAGCTTCCAGACTTAGAATGCTAAAGCGAAATATTGAGAATCTACAAAGGAGAATGTATTTAGTGGAGGTTACTAAGAAGATCATAAAGAATGAGAAAGCCAGAGGAGATGAAGCAATTAGATGCTGCGTTGGTACATGGTTTCAGAAGAGCAAAGAAGATGTAGACACTTGTTTTCCAATTGTTGATCCACCTCCATTCTAGTCAGAAAGTTCAAAATATCGAGCATAATACTATAACCAAGCGCAGAGTGAGAGACAACCCACTATTTAGTACGTTTTTACTTAGTTTTTACTTACTATTGTTTATTTTGAGTTTTATTTTATTTCTAAAGACTATTGACACTACCATCGATCGACATCATAGAGGCACCATTGGTCGACATGGTTTGCGACCATCGATCGACCAAAACCACCTACCATCGATCGACACTCTCTTACAGAGAGAAGTATCGAGTTCTATACTTAAGCTATTTACTTATGATTTGTGTTTTCCTAACCAATCCGGGGCGGATTACACTGGGACAGTGTAATTTAAGTCTTGGGGAGGTTCGCTAATGCTATTTTATTGTTTTTGAGTTTTATTTACTATGTATATATAAGTTTTTCAAAGAGTTTTATCGAGTCAAGAAAATGAATATGATCAAGATTTATTCTTGATTAACCACACATTAGCACCATTCTTAGAAGGTTGTTTACAGAGATTACTAGATATACCAAAGTGGATCATCCTGCCACTATATCACACCTGCTTAGAAAGTGTAAGGAACCGAAGCTGATTTCTAACACTAATCTTGACATTATTTGCTTGCTTTGGGATTTTGTATACACTAGATCAGTTTCCTTCTGTAAGTCTGGAAGGTAAAAGTCTGTGTGCTTCTGATTCCCCTCTCTCGCCCCTCCAAATTAAAAAAAAAGAGTCGAATAGGATTTGGTGGCTACAAACATTAAAGCTTGATTCATATGATCCTAGAAAGGGATAAAGGTCAAAAAGAAATGAACAGGATCTGGTGGCAAAACAAAATTATTGCTTGATTAATGGAAGTCAATCCAAATATCTTAGTCAATTAAAAAAAATAAAATGATCTCTCAAAAGAAGGGAGACATTGACTGAGAAGAAGTGAGAAGAAAGAGAGAAAAGGAATCAGAGAAGTCTACCTGTGTTTTCAGATACTTGAGAGGTAAGAGTCCATATATCATTGGATCGCTACTCCCAAGGTAAAGTCTTCACTTTTTTTATGCAAAGAAGTGAAATCAGTAAAGGGGCGAGTCAGACTCGTATTCACTAACTTTTTGGTAGAATGTATTTGGTTGCTATACTAGGATAGGGTATATAAAGTTCTCTATGATTGACTTGATAGGATGTGGCTGCAATAAAGTAAGGTGACAGTTATACTTAGATATTATGTGAGTCTTCGCTTTTCAAAACCTCTTTCGCATGATTGTTTCTTGAGGACGAGCAAAAGGTTATGTCTGGGGGAGTTGATATAGCCTATTTATTACCAGTTTTAGGCCTTGTTATAGGCTCTATTTAGGGTCTATTATGCGTGTCTAGGCTATGTATTAAGGTCTTTACATGTCCAGGTACGTGTTGGAGATATATGGAGATACTTGGAGCTTTTTGAGCATTTAGAGGAGAATAATCCGTAGCTGATCCTTGAGAGAGTTAAAGTACAAGACTGCCGTCGATCGACGACATTATCTTGACGTTGACCAATGTTACATGACCAAGATCGATCGATGCTGAACACTTGCCATCAATCGATGACCAATTCGTAGACAGCTGATTTCAAGCCCAAGTTAGAACAAGACACAAGATTACAAATTTATCCTTGGACGAGTTTTGACCTAGATTTTAGGCTTTAGACCCAGAGACGAACGGCAGACGTACGGTGACGTATGGTGCTAGGTTCTAAAGCTTTAGTATTCTATTAGGAGAGAAGATTCATGACTCCTTAGGGAGATTTCTATTGGAACCCAATGTTTTATTTATGCATTATATTCAGATTATTATTCTTACTTTGATTATGTCTCAATAGTTATCAATTAGATTTAGGTTTGAATGATAACAATCATGGATTAGCCTAACAGTACGATGGCTAGGTTAAGTTAATATCCATCAATGGAGTTGTGCTTAATGTTTGCTTTCTAGAGTACCTAACTAAGATCTCCAAAGTAGGACATGGACGACTACGAGAGTAGGTTATGAGCCAGAATACGCTCCATTGAACTAGTTTGTTAGGCGTATGCGAGAGCTGGTCTAATTAGCTTGGTGAACATATCAAATCTCGTTCACAGTTCTTGGTGATTTCACCGTCGATCGACATCAGGCCTTAGCCGTCGATCGATGGTCTTTTCTTTTGCTCGCAAACGAGAGTTGGAGTTAAAAGGGTCAAAATAGTTAATATTTGATTTTTAGAATATTTACATATTCGTGCTTCCTATTCACTATAATTCATTAAGCTTGAAACCTTACATCTAGCATATTTACATTTACATCTAGTTAGCTTAGTAGCATATTTCCATATTTACATTATTAGCAATATTCCATAGTTACATTATTATCATATTTCCACAATGCATCTACACTTTCAATAAGGAATATTTCCTTATACTGATTACTTGTTACCAATATATATAATCACCTATCTTAACCTTTTGGAATAAGAAATCTATTGCGTGTCATTGTTTTTGTGGATTCGATCCCTAAATACTACACTTGATCTCTCTTGCCAAGAGTATAGGTTTGTACATTAGGATTTAGGGATAATTTGTTAGTTAATTGTTTAGGATATTTATACTTCGCTAGAAGAATAAACACCAACATGTCAGGGGGTGTTGATGTGGGGTTTATTTTCACTTTCAAATTAACCCTATATTCCCACTTTACTCTCTTTTTAAGAGGTTCAGTGTAGTACTTATGGATCAAATCCACAGCGACTCTAAGATTGCGCAATAGACTTATTGTTTTCAAATTAAAGCTAGATGAATTATGCAATAACAATAAAGGCGATTTTAAGATTGATTTGGCTTGTAAGGATTCAAATTTAGAGATTGGACTTAGGGGATATTCTTAAGTAGATTTAGAGAATGCAAACTAATAGATTGTTAGTGTTTTTTAAGCATCGTTCTGAATTCAAACCTCAGGTTTTAGGAGATCACTCTCGCGCATCTCGACTGAGTGTCGATCGATGGCAGTAATACGGCGTCGATCGATGGTTATTCTAAAACAGTACTGAATTCGCAGTTCAATTAATTCTTTAAACTTCTAGTTCAACTCTCGGTTGTTACTAGTTATTTAGATTGTTTTAGATATATTCTCGGTTATAACCCGGCTCTCGCTTGTGCTATAGAACCTTAATTTCTAAGATTGACGTGATCAAATTCAGCTTAGCATTAAGAGCAACTTAAACAAAGAACCAAGAAGGTTACCCAAACAATTTCTATATAATCAGCAATACATTAATATCATTGAATAACCCTAAATCTAATATAGAACTACTCAGACATAGCAATAAAGAACATGGATAAAATCGGAATAAATTGCATAGAATAAACTGAGGAAAAAGATAAGGAATTCAAGATCTTCTCTATAATGATGATCAGATATTTCTCTCCAATAGAAGTGTCAATGTGTTCCAACTCTAAAACTCTGGAGTAACTTTTTGCGGCTACTCAGCTTCTGGTCCTAATGGCTTCTTAGGGCGCTTTCAGCTTAGGGTTTAACAAAGATAGAAATCCTTAATAAATAGTCTAAATTTCGGCCAGGGACTTTTAATTTCTCAATGTTTCTGCCGACTTCACCGTCGATCGACGCATAGTGTGTGACGTCGATCGATGGTCCATTTATAAATCTTGGTCTGAATATTAGTTTCTGCCGGACAATCCTAATTGCTCCAAAATAGTCCAAAAGATCCAATCATTTCCAATAAGTACCTAGACCTGTAAATACTCTAAAACAATACCAAATGCATATAAAAGACTCTAAATATACTATATATATCATAGATAAAATAAGTAAAATCCATAGTATATCAACTCCCCCAGACTTAACATTTTGCTTGTCCTCAAGCAAACAAAGCATGTGCGTTAAGTTTTGAAAAATGAAGACTCACATACTGTTTAAGTATAACTGTCACATTACTTTCTTGCAGCTACATCCTATCAAGTTAATCACAAAGAACTTTATATACCATATACTAGTATAGCAACCAAATCCATTCTACCAACAACTTAGTGAATACTAGTCTGACTCGCCCCTCTACTGATTTCATTTCTTGGCATAAAATAAAAGTGCGGGGTTTACCTTGGGAGTATCGATCAAAGGATACATAGACTCTTACCTCTGCAAGTATCTGAACATACATATAGTCTTCTCTGATTCCTTTCCTCTCTCTCTCTTCTCACTTCTTCTCAGTCAATGTCTACCTTCTTTTGAGGGTATCATTTTAGTTTTTTAATTGACCAAGTTGTTTCGATAGGCTTCCATGAATCGATCCCTAATGTTTTTTGCCACCAGATCTTGTTCACTTCTTTTTGACATTTTTCTCTTTCTAGGATCATAAGAATCAAGTTTAAATGGTTGTAGCCACCAAATCCTGTTCGACTCCTTTTTTAATCTGAATGGAATGGAAGAGATAGGGGAATAAGAAGCACACAAACTATTACCTTCCAGACTTGCAGAAGGAATCCGATCCAGTTTATACAAAATCCCAAAGCAAGCAAATAATGTCAGGATTAGTGTTGGAAATAAGTTTTGGTTCCTTCAAACATTATAAGAAATGTGATATAGTGGCACGATGATCCACTTTGGTATCTCAAGTAATCTCTGGAAACAACTTTCTAAGAATGGTGCTAAAGTTTGGTTAGTTAATAGTAGATTTTTGATCATAATTCTCTTCTTGACTCGATGAAACTCTTTGAAAAACTTATATATAGATAGTAAGTAGAATTCAAAAACAATAAAATAGCGTTAGCGAACCTCCCCCAGACTTAAATAACACTGTCCTTAGTGTAATCCGTCTCGGATTTGTTAGGAGAATCATAAGTAAACAATGCTAGGGATGGGCTCATATACCAATAATTTTAGGCGGATCGATCGATGGCGGTACGTGAGCGTCGACCGACGGTAACCATCAAATTTTCGTTTTATGTTTCTTCTTTTTGTTTTATGTTTTTTATTATTATTTGTAGTTACATATATATATATATTATTGTATTTAGGGGTTTTCCTCCCACTCAACGCTTGTTTAAAGTCGTGAGCTTGACGGGAAATGGGCTTATCAGTCGGGAATAGGAATCTCCAGACATGTTGTCTGAGTTCACGGGATTTCAGCTTTAACATGTTTCACTCGCTGTCCATGCCCAATGAAATCTTGTCCTTTTGGAATAAATAGGAAAATTTTCTCGTAAGGTGTGGTGTAACTTCTTTGATGGTGAAGGGTCCGGACCAATGGAAACATAATTTTCCACGAAATAGACTTAATCGAGAGTTATACAGGAGTACTTGATCGTTTGGTTCGAAATACCGTGAAATAATTCTTGTCATGATAGGCTTTTGTTCTTTCCTTGTAAAATTTCGAGTTTTCGTAAGCACGATATCTGATTTCGTGATCTCATTTAGCTGAATTAATCTCTTTTCTGCTGCAGATTTAGTATCAAAGTTTATCTTTTTATGGCCCATTCGGCTTTATGCTGAGACTTTGTGTCCAAGGACAATTCCGCTGTTAACCATGAAATGTCATTTTTCCCAGTTCAAAACCATATTTTTCTCTTCACATCTAGCTAATACCTTACACAGGTTATCGAGACATGATTTGAAATTCGGACCGTAGACTGAGAATTCATCCATGAAAACCTTCATGAAGTCCTCGATCATATCGGTGAATATTGACATCATGCATCGCTGAAAATTTGAAGGGGCGTTACAGAAGCCGAATGGCATCCTGCAATACGCGAATGTTCCATAGGGACGCGTGAATGTGGTCTTTTCTTGGTCATCCAGATGTATAGGGATCTTGAAGAATCCGGAATACCTATCGAGATAACAATAGTATTCGTGGCTCGAGAGCCTTTCTAACATTTGATCGATAAAGGGTAAAGGGAAATGATCCTTTTGTGTGGCAGCATTTAGTTTTCTGTAATCAATACACATTATATGTCTCCTGACAGTTCTAGTAGGGATCAATTCATCTTTGTCATTCTTTACCACGGTAATTCCTCCTTTCTTTACCACGGTAATGACCCAATTGCTATCTGAGATCAGAAAAATGACGCCTGCTTCTAATAGTTTCATGAATTCCTTCTTAACTACTTCCTTTAGATTAAGGTTAATTCTTCTCTGATGTTCGATGGAAAATTTGGATTCATCATCAAGGTCTATCCTATGCATGCATAAAGCGGGGGAAATTCCCTGGATCTCATCTAACGAATAACCTAGAGCCTTACGGTGCCTCCGAAGTTTATTCAGCAACAGTGCTTGTTCTCCGCTACTTAAGTTTGCATTTATGATGACATGATATGAATTTTCGTAAAGGAAAACATATTTAACACTGTGGTTTGAGCTCGATTTAGGGTGCTTTTTCTTTGCTCCAGTCGGTCGCAGTATTTTGTCGATCGATGGCGATATTGGGTGTCGATCGACGGGGATTGATGGATCGAGTTTGTCAAGATTGACATTGTAGATTTCTTCTGTGGCGTCGATCAACCATGCTTACTCTTCAGTGTGATCTATTAATGCATGAATGTCGCCATAAGGATATTTGCTTGCTTTCTCTAGAGGTTTGTTCGAACATATGTCTGTTAATGAGCTTTCTGCTAGATCAGAGAGGTAAACGATATGATAGGTTTAACCGTCGATCAGAGGTTGTTTTACAATATTTTCCATGTCGAAGGGAATCGGTATCTTCCCTATGTTGAGGCATATACTTCCTTCTCTGACATCAATGATCGCCCCGGCAGTGGCCAGGAAACGTCTTCCTAAGATATTGGGATTTCGAGGTTTGTGCTCGTATTTAAGCACTATGAAATCTGCAGGTATATTTTGCAGTTATGAATACGTATGGGTATGTCCTCAAGTACACCTTCCGGAATTATAGTGGATCTATCAGCTAAAACGAGTGTGACCCTAGTAGATTGAAACTGTGTTAGCCCAAGAGTGACTGTGATGGAGTAAGGAATCAGGTTGACACTAGAGACTAAGTCGCAGAGGGATCTTTGAAATCTCTCATCGCTAATAGTGCAGTCCAAAACGAAATTACGGGGATCAGGGAGTTTAATTGGAGTTTTCCTTGAATAATTTTGCTCATCTCTTCAGACGCCATCGCCATGCAGTGTTCTGATTCATGGAATCCTTGTGATGCTGCATCTTTCATGTATTGCTTAATAGCAGGCGAGATGTGAATAGCATCGCTTAGTGATATCTCAATATTTACTTTGTCAAACGCTTTCTTTCATATTGATTTTTCTTGCTTCTTCTTCTTCTGCTAGACTGCGGGACTCAATCAGCTCTTCCTCTTTGTAATCTGAATCATATTCTCCGTAAAATGCACCACACCCTTCGTATGCCTGGTGGGTGTCGATCGATAGTAAATGGCGACCGTCGATCGATGCTTGAGTATCCGGCTGTTGGCCGAAAAGATTTCCAGCTCCATTAGCCATCACAAGTGTATCCGCCACATCTTCTTTCGTTACACGTAGAATTCTGCCATCCATAGCTCGTGCGTGACCATCTGGATCTTTCATAATGCCAAACTCATCTGGTCGTAGATAACCATATTCCCTTTCACGTTCTACTGCTGAATCTAGTTTGGTCGTTAAGTTACAGCCAGTATCGATCGATGGTGAATGATTACCATCGATCAATGTCGAGTTCCCGAATTGATGGGAAATATGAAAAAAACAAGCCTCGTCCATATCAATTCCTCGGTATTCAATTATTTCTTTGTCTCTGTAATCTTTGTCGTACTCGAGGTTGGCTGTGTTGTAGCCGAGATATGTGTGGTAGGTGTTGATTGGTTTGAAAGGTTGGGTATCGATCGATAATGAGGCATGGATGTCGATCGATCAAGACATTATGATCAATCAAGAAAAGGCACAACATGTTTGTCTTCATGTCACAGATAGCTCCTACGGTTGTCATGAAAGTCTACCGGGATCAAGAGAGAAGAGTTCCAATTGATCTGGATATCCATCACATGGAAGTCTATCGGGATCAAGACATTCTGAATTTTCAGTGGGACATCTCTACAAATACTTCATGAATCTACTCTAGAGCTATCCACAAAATTGAAAGAATCACTGGAAGGCTCCACTCTCAAGTTCAATTTTTTTTTGCCATAGCTCTTGGTATGATGCTCACTGATGATCCTGTGCGCAGAGGGGCATTGGGAAACTCATGGCTTTTGATCACACATGGCACCACAAACTTCCCAGGGTCACTTTTCTTCTTCAGATTGATCTTTTGTTTTTTTTCCTGGGATGACTCTCGGTAGCCTTAATGACCATCATAGGCTTTGATGTATCCATCCTCTTCTCTGGATTTGTCATGTTCGTGACTTTTGGTAAATGAACTTGTTTTATTTCTGCGTGCCCTCGATCGACGCGACTATCTCTCCGTTGAACGATGTTGGAAGATTTTTCCAATTCTGCCAACTTCTCAAAGATTGTGGATCGATTTCCAGTTGCTTGTGTCGATCGATGCCCGTGCGAACTACTAAATAAACTCGAATTTTTTACATGGAATCTTCCTTCTTGTACCCTCTCTCTCTTTACTTATACCCAAAAATCATCACAGACCACAGCATTAACGTGAAGTTCCTATCCAGACTCTTCTGTCTCCTTAACCTTATCCTCGTATTTCCTTAAGGGCATCACTTTTCTGGATCATTTTATTCTCTAGCTCCTTCACACTGGTTTTGAGGTCTTCGAACTTTGTGTTTGGGCGGAGGTACAGGGAATCTATCTTCCCATTGAAGTATACAGTGATCTTCCGCTGTCCCTCTAGTACTTCGTCAAACATAAATTCGATCCATGGATTTCTGGTTGGCCTTGAAACCTCCATGCCTTTAGAAGCTTGGGCGTTAGCTTCAGGTCGTGCTATTGTAGTGTCTGCTTCTACTTCTGTATCAGGGATTACTTCTCCCTGATCGTCTATCTTTTGACTTGCTTTATTACGTAGGTGACCGATGACATCACGCAAGTCTCCATTCTCGTTTTGAACCACTACAATAGGCGCAACCATCTGAACTATTTCTGTTGTCGTCGATTGATGCGGGTAAGTGTTCGTGTATCGATGCTGTGTAGTCGACATCGGTAGATGCTCAAGTTTGGATGTCGGTCGATGCTATCCGTGAAGAGGTGTCGGTCGACGCTGAGTAGATACCGTCGCTCGATGCTTGTGGTCTTTCTTTGCGGATTGTACGTTCGAGCTTATGTGGGTCTGAGAATAGTAGTTCTTGTCCTTTATTGTTCTTGGTACTCTATTGCATTTACCTGAGAAACAAAGAAAATAAAAATTAGTAACTTGAAAGTAAAAAAAACCTAGACTAAATCCTAGAAATTAAATCTAATGACAATCAATGCTCTCCGGTAACGGTGCCAAATTTGACAAGATATGTTTATTGTTCTAGCAATGTATAAATATTCTAAACAATTAACTGTCAAATTAACCCTTAATCCTAACACACAAAACAATACTCTTGCCAAGAGAGTTCAGGTGAATTACTTAGGGATCGAGTCCACAAACAGCAATGGCACACAATAGATTTCTTATTTTTAAAGACTAAGCTAGGTAAATATATATAAATATATATATATCAGTAGTATTTAATCGATTCAAGGAAATATTCTTTATTAGAAAGTGTAGATGCAATATGGAAATATGCTAATAACATAAATATGGACATACGCTAATAATGTGAATATGTAAATATGCTATTAAACTAACTATATGCAAATGTAAATGTGCTAGATCTAGGGTTTCTAGCCTAAAGGATTATAGGGAATATGAAGAATGGAAATGTAAATATTCTAGGACTCAAATATTAACTATTCTGACCGTTTTAACTCCAACTCTCGTATGTGAGCAAAAGGAAAGACCATCGATCGACGGCTAAGGCCTGATGTCGATCGATAGTGAAATCAAAAGGATGTGTGAACGAGATTTGAAATCTTCACTAAGCTAATTAGACAAGCTCTTGCATGCGCCTAACAACCTAGTTCAATAAGTTTATTCTGGCACAGAACCTACTCTCGTAGTCGTCATGTCCTACTTTCGAGATCCTAGTTATCTACTCTAGAATGCAAACATTAAGCACAACTCAATTGATGGATATTAACTTTAACGTAGCAATCCTACTTTTGGGTTAATCCATTATTCCTATCACTCAACCCTAAATCTAGTTGATAACTACTCAGACATAATTAGAGTAAGAAAAATAATCTGAATATAATGCATAGATATAATAATGGGGTTCCAGTACAAGTCTCCCTATGGAGTTATGAATCTTCTCCCTAAAAACTCTAAAACCATAATAGAATGTTTGTGCACCCTTGTGCACACGCACCCCTTGCTGCCCCCCTTTTCGGTGTAATACATAAAATATAAATATAAAACCCTAAAATCTAGGTCAAAACTCCTCCAGGGGTAATCTTCTGAATTGTCTCTATCTTGGGCTTGGGATCGGATGTCTGCGAATTTATCATCGATCGATGTCATGTGATCAACATCGATCAATCTTGTTCTTGTACCGTCGTTCTGTGACAAGGTTGTGTTGTCGATCGACGACTATCTTGTACTTCGACTCTCTCAGTGATTAGCTACGGATTATTCTCTTTTAAATGCTCCAAAAACTCTAGGTATCTCAATATATCTCCAAAACGTAGCTGGACCTGTAATTCCTCAAAACATAACCTAGACACACATAATAGACCCCAAATAGAGCCTATAACATGGCCTAAAACTGGTAATAAATAGGCAATATCACTCTTATACAATTAAAAGCAGCTAAATCAAAGGGCATAGCTTAGGACAATCTCCAAAAACCTTCGGTTTTAAATGAAGGGATACGTCATGAGACCTCCGGGTCCCAAAGGACTACATCCTAAAACCTCCTGGTTTAATGAACAGATACACTCTAAGACCTCTGGGCCCTTACGGGATGCATCATAAAACCTTTCGTGTTCCAGGACGGAAGTCCATAAAACCTTCGGGTTCCTGGACGAATATCCATACAGCCTACGAAAGTCCATTACACATCCGGGTTCCTAGACAAAATTTCACGCAACCTCCGAGTTCTAAGACAGAAATTCATACATCCATCGGGTTAAGAAGAATCACGTCCCTGAACCTATTAGTTCCAGGAGGATGTATTTTCTTAACCTTTTGATTTCGGGATAACATGCCCATGATCCACAAGGTTCCAGAGAAACATGTCCTTAAACCTCCTCATCCAGGAGAACATATCCCAAAAACCCCATGTTTTAATATGAAATATTCTTAACCTTCATGACACCTTTGGGCAGCCGGATAAGTTTATCCAAGCATTGATAGTTTCCTACCTATGGGGACATATTGAAAGGTGATACAAAGTTGAGAGTGTCCAAGAATCAATGACATGTACAAGAGATTGCCTCCGGCAACCAAGAATCGACTAGGTCACCACCAGGTATCAATACGACATGCCATATAATATAGCAGATTACCTCAGAGTATCGGGATTAGACGGCCATATAATTAGGCAGCAGGACGACGTGTCCTAGAAAATACCTGCCATCAAATATTACTCTATGGAAAATAAGAAAATATTTCATCATTTCTTTCCCATAGCAAAGAGATTTCGAGCAAGACTAAACAACGACACATGCTTAAGGTCTTGTTCAAAGAAGAACTCTGAGTCAAGGCGAGAAGCTAAGGCATGAAACCCTCAAAGAGAAGGAAACATGCAAAACGCTCTCAGGGGAACCGGCATGAAGACTTAAATGAAAGGCCACTACTACCTACCAAAAGATCAAAGAGGCCCAAGAAAGGCCAAAGAAATCAAGCATGTGGATCGTCAGTTATCCCCCCCCCCCCAAGTCTTAGCAAACCTCCTCATCCTCGCCAAGACCCTCCTTCTCAGAAACCATTGATCTTGCCTATCTACTTCCACTCGATCATAAAGCAATAGGATCCTCAAGAAATGAAGGCTAAAGTCATGGTTTGAAGTCTAGCCTTGTGTAGCTACAGAACACCAAGGTCAACACCGATATAGAAAGTCTCACACATGAAAATCATAGAAGAAAGACATCGAGGCTGGCACACTCAAATCGAAGCACGAGCGGCAGGGATAAAATAAGGAGCATCATATTATATGAAAAGAGAGTCCCACGGACTCAATTTGATCGCATGCGATAAAGTAGTCTTGCCTTACTGGCTTCTGCAAGTTTGGTTCTCTTTATGTTGAACTTATGTGTGGTCCTTTAATGAACAATTGCATTGGATCCACTTACGGTAAAATTACTCTCATAGAGAAAGAAGGCACCACAAGCCTTCGGACCATGTATCTCTCCCGCTAAGAAACTGCCTCTCACACTCCAAAATTATGACGCCCATGTGCATGCCATCAGAAACCTAAAACAAAAAAAAACAAAATAATAGGACATCAATCATTTATATTTTCCTTATCTTCTCGATGTCCATGATTATCTTGGAATTTTTGCATTTATATTCTTTCTCATTTATTTTTATCCAAGTCGAATAAAACTTCATTGTACTTTAGGACTATTCTGGTCTTAAATAAGACGTGGACTTTTGTCGTGTTTTAAGCCTCTCAGGCTGTTTTACGTTGTTACGATTACCTTTGAAAAATCATCGATCATAAAGAATGATGGAAATCAATCATTTAATCGAGAAAACAGTGGTATTAAGTTAACCATCATTATCTCCGATGATTGATTCAAACTTTTACGAGAAAACAAGTCTTTCTTGTTTATAACCTAAAATCTCAAAGGAAACTCCAATTGAGATGAAATGAACGACATTTTGATCGAGATTCAAAGGAGATCACAGTGAGAGCGTCACTGAGAATCAGAGAAGTAGTGTGGTGACATGGTGTGTTTATTGTTCTAGCACAGTATAAATATCCTAAACAATTAACCATCAAATTAACACTAATCTTAACACACGAATAATACTCTTGCCAAGAGATATCAGGTGTAGTACCTATGGATCAAATCCACATAGAGAAATGTCACACAATAGATTTCTTATTTCTAAAGACTAAACTAGGTAATTATATATATTGGTAGCAAACAATCAGTTTAAGGAAATATTCCTTATCTGGAGGTATAGATGCAATATGGAAATATGATAATAATGTAAATATGATAGCCATATGGTTTCAAGTTTAATGGATTAACTATTTATACTCTTTTAACTTTAACTCTCGTATGCGAGAAAAAGGAAAGACCATCGATCGACGACTAAAGCCTGATGTCGATCGATGGTAAAATTAAAAGGAAGTGTGAAAGAGATTTGATATGTTCACCAAGCTAATTAGACCAGCTCTCGCATGCGCCTAACAACCTTGTTCAATGGAGTCTATTCTGGCACCGAACCTACACTCGTAGTCGTCCATGTCCTACTTTCGAGATCCTAGTTAGCTACTCTAGAATGCAAGCATTAGCATAACTCAATTGATGGATATTTACCTAACCTAGAAATCCTACTTTTGGGCTAATCCATTATTGCTATCATTTAACCCTAAATCTAATTGATTACTACTTAGACATAATCAAGTAAGAACAATAGTCTAAATATAATGCATAGATAAGATACCGGGGTTCCAATACAAATCTTCCTAAGGAGCTATGAATCTTCTCCCCTATAAACTCTAAGACTAGAATAGAAAACTAAACTCTCTAGAACATCCTACTTTTTTTTTGGTGTAATACATAAAGCATAAATATAAAACCCTAAAATCTAGGTTAAATTTGTCTAGGGCATCTTCATAATTTTTCTCTAACTTGGGCTTGAAATCGGTTATTTGTGATTTGTTATCGATTGATGGCAAGTGTGCAGCATCAATCGACCTTGGTTTCGTAACATCGGTCAATGCCAAGATTTTATCGTCGATCGACGACTGTCTTATACGTTGACTCTCTCACTGATCAGCTACGGATTCTTCTTGTCTAAATGTTTGAAAAGCTCCAAGTATCTCCATATATCTCCAAAATGTACCTGAACCTGTAAAGACCCTAAAACATAGTTTAGACACACATAATAGACCCTAAATACAGCATCTAACATGGCCTAAAATTGGTAATAAATAGGCTATATCAACTCCACCAGACTTAACCTTTTGCTTCTCCTCAAGCAAACAAAGCTTCTGAAAGAGGTTTTGAAAAATGAAGACTCACATACCGTCTAAGTATAACTGTCACCCTACTTTGTTGCAACCACATCCTATCAAGTCAATCACAGAGCAACTTTATATACCTTATCCTAGTATAGCAACCAAGTTCATTCTACCAATAACTTAGAATATAATAGTTTGACTCACCCCTCTACTAATTTCATTTCTTTGCATAAAATAAAAGTGCGGGCTTTACCTTGAGAGTATCGATCAAAGGACATATGGACTCTTACCCCCTGCAAGTATTTGAGCACACAGGTAGTTTTCTCTGATCCCTTTCCTCTCTCTCTTCCTGTTTCTCTCAGTCAATGTCTCCCTTCTTTTGAGGGTATCATTTTTTTTAATAGACTGAGATATTTGGACAGGCTTCCATGAATCAAGCCCTAATAGTTTTTACCACCAGATCATGTTCACTTCTTTTTTCACTTTATCTCTTTCTAGGATCATATGAATCAAGCTTTAATGGTTGTAGCCACCATTTCATGTTCGACTCCTTTCTTAATCTGAAGGGGAGAGAGAGGGGAATCAGAAGCACAAAGACTTTTACCTTCCAGACTTGCAGAAGGAATCTGATCCAGTGTATACCAAATCCCAAAGCAAGCAATTAATATCAATATTAGTGTTGGAAATTAGCTCTGGTTCCTTCAAACTTTCTACGCAAGTGTGATATAGTGGCAGGATGATCGATTTTGGTATCTCTAGTAATCTCCGAAAAACAACCTTCTAACAATGGTGCCTATAGCATGGTTAGTCAACACTAAATCTTGATCATAGTCCCCTTCTTGACTCCTGATGTGGGGTTTATTTTCACTTTCAAATTAAACCTATATTCCCACTTCACTATCTCAATTAAGAGGTTCAGTGTAGTACTAAGGGATCGAATCCACAGAGACTCTAAGATTGCGCAATAGACTTATTGTTTTCGAATTAAATCTAGATGAATTATGACAATAAAATTAAAAGATATTTTAAGATTGATTTGGTTTATAAGGGTTTAAATTTAGAGATTATACTTAGTGGAAATTCTCAGGTAGAAGTAGATAATGCAAACTAATAGATTGCTATTGTTTTATTAATCATCGTTCTGAATTTAAACCTCCGGGTTTAGGAGATCACTGTCGCGCATCTCGACTGAGCGTCGATTGATGGTAGTAATACATCATCAATTTATGCATATTCTAAACAGAATTGGTTTCGCGGTTTAATTAATTCTCTAAACTTCTAGTTTAACCCTCTTTTGTTACTAGTTATTTAGATTGTTTAAGATACATTCCAGGTTATAACTAGGCTCTCGCTTGCGCTATTGAACCTTAATTTCTAAGATTGAGGTGATCAAATCCAACCAAGCATTAAGAGTAACTTAAACAAAGAACCAAGAAGATTACCTACAATTTCTATAGAATCAGAAATACTTTAATACCATTGAATAACCCTAAATAGAGAACTACTCAGACACAACAATAAAGAACATTAATAATTTCTGAATAAATTGCATTGAATAAACTGAGTAAAAAAAATAAGGAGTTCAAGATCTTCTCTGTAATGATGATCAGATCTTTCCTTCAAATAGAAGTATCAATGTGTTCCAACTCTAAAACTCTGGTGTAACTTTTGCGGCTCCTCAACTTCTGGTCCTAATAGCTTCTTAGTGCTTTTTCAGCATAGGTTTAACAATGATAGAAAACCTTAATAAATAGTCTAAATTTCGACCAGGGACTTGAATTGCAATTAATGAAACTTCTGGGTAAAACTTCTAATTTCTAAATCTTTCTGTCGACTTCATCGTAGATCGACGCACAGTGTGTGACGTCGATCGATGGTCCATTCATAAATTTGAATCCGATTATGAGTTTCTGCTGGGCAATCCTAATATCTCCATGAAAGTCCAAAAGCTCCAATTGCTTCCAATAAGTACCTAGACCTGTAAATACTCTAAGACAATACAAAATGCATATAAAAGACTCTAAATATACTATATATATCATATGTAAAATAGGTAAAATCCATGTTATATCAACTCCACAAATACGTTTTGAAAAACATATATATATATATATATATATATATATATATTAAATAAGACTCAAAAACAAAAAAAATAGCATTAGCGAACCTCCTCCAGACTTAAATTACATTGTCCCCAGTGTAATCCGCCGAGGATTGATTATGAAAATTAAATCATAAGTAAATAGTTTAAGTAGAAAACTCGATACCTCTCTCTGTAAGAGGGTGTCGATCGATGGTAGGCAGGTGTGGTCGATGGATGGTAGCAATCCATTGTCGACTGATGGTGGCACTATGGTGTTGAACGATGGTAGACTCACACAATCTGTCAAAAAAAAGTAAAACTCAAAATAAATAGTAGTATAAGTAAAAAACTAAATAAAAACTTACTAAACAATGGGTTGCCTCCCACTCAACGTTTAGTTATAGCCATAAGCTCGATGTTTTGAACTTTCTGACTAGAATGGAGGTGGATCGACACTTGGAAAACAAGTGTCTACATCTTCTTTGCTCTTCTGAAACAATGTACCAACGAAGCTTATCATTGCCTCATCTCCTCTGGATTTCTCATTCTTTATGATCTCCTTAGCAACCTCCATTAAATGCATTCTCCTTTGTAGATTCTCGATACTTTGATGTAGCATGCTAAGTCTTGCAGCTGTAATCTCTGATATATCCTCCAGTTGCTGAGAGATATCTTCCTTCATCAGGCTCTGAGAAAAAGCAATCTCATTGAAGATGTCTTCTAATTGTTTTTCTACTGCGGACTTCTGTCTGTCGAACTCAGTATCGATCGATGCCTTGATTGTGCCATTGATTGATGTCACTCTGTTTGCTCCAATGGCATTCTGTCTTTGAACAATATCCAATCTTGTTTCATCTCATCCATGTGTGTAGTCAAACCGTTGAGGCACTTGTCTAGTGAAGAGAAGACATCATCAAGCCTCTCGTAGAAATCATCCAATGACATCCCTTGAGCTTTGTAGATCTCATGCACAATCTCATAAATCTATGCCCTGCTGTATGTCATTTGTTTCTACATAGACATAGCGGTCTTTGTTGCATGTTCTGGTAAACATATGTAACTCTGCTCAAACATAGTAGCTCTCTCTAGAACTGCTTCGATGTCTGCTTTCTACACATTCACTACCCTATCGTTTATAGCTCGTGCATTACCATTCTCATCTATATAGATGCCATACTTATGTTTCTTTTCCCAAAGGAAAATTCTTCTCCCATCAGCATCATAAGCTCTCTTTCAATGCTCTATACGACCGTCGATCAATACTGGGTTTATCCAATCGTTTGATCATGGACTTCCACTCAGCGCTTGGTTATAGTCATAAGCTCGACGTTTCGAACTTTCTGACTAGAATGGAGGTGGATCAAAACTTTGAAAACAAGTGTCTACATCTTCTTTGCTCTTCTGAAACCATGTACCAACGAATCTTATCAAGTCCTCATCTCCTCTGACTTTCTCATTCTTTATGATATCCTTAGCAACCTCCACTGAATGCATTCTCCTTTGTAGATTCTCGATACTTCGCTGTAACATTCTAAGTCTAGCAGCTGTAGTCTCTAATATATCCTCCAGTTGCTGAGAGATATCTTCCTTCGTCAGTCTCTGAGAAAAAGCAATCTCATTGAACTTGTCTTCTAATTGTTTTTCTTCTGCGGACTTCTGTTTGTTGACTCAGTATCGATCGATGCCTTGATGGTGCCGTTGATCGATGTCACTTTGTCTGCTCCATTGGCATTCTCTCTTCGAACAGTATCCAAATCTTGTTTCATCTCATCCATGTATGTAGTCAAACCGTTGAGGCACTTGTCAATAGGAGACTAGACATCATCAAGCCTCTTGTATAAATCATCCAGTGACATCTCTTGAGCTTTGTAGATCTCATGCACAATCTCATCAATCTCTGCGCTGCTGTATGTCTTTTGTTTCTGCAAAGACATAGCGGTCTTTGCTGCATGTTCTGGTAAACATATGTAACTCTGCTCAAACATAGTAGCTCTCTCTAGAACTGATCTGATGTCTGCTTCTTGCACATTCACTACTCTACCGTCTATAGCTCGTGCATTACCATTCTCATCAATGTAGATGCCATACTCATCTTTCTTTTCCTATAGGAAAATTCTTCTACCATCAGCATTATAAGCTCTTTTTCCATGCTCTATACGACCGTCAATCAATAGTGTGTTTATCCAATCGATTGATCATGGACTTCTTGAACCATAGGGATTAGAAGTACAAAAGTGGTGTACCCTTGGAAAGGTGGTGTCGATCGATGCATGTTGGTTGTCGTCAAATGATCTTAGGATGTTTGGAGGTGTATAGATAATTATCGATCGGTTCGTTTTTCTGCTCCTCAATGTCGATCGATTCTGATACCTTTGCGTCGATTGATGGCTGATGTTATTGTCCAAATAAATTTCCTGATCCATTAGCCATTAAAAGTACATCTACTACATCCTCCTTAGGTATATGTAAAATTCTCCCATAAAGAGCTCGTGCACGTCCTTCTGGGTCTCTGACAATTCCAAACTGATCTGGTCTAAGATAACCAATATCTTTATCTTCTGCTCTAAGTTCTTGTTCTGGTTTGCTTCTGATGTCTTTCGATGGGCATGAGATGCCGTCGATCGATGCTCAATTATCCACTTTTGCATTCATTACCCAACCAACTTCTTCCAATGCTTGGCCGGGAGACTCAATCAGCTCTTCCTCTCTATAATCTTCATCGTAAGCTTCACCGTGTTAGAATAAGAGACTATGATGTGTAGAATGAAGAACAGTGAAGTATTTTATGAAGAATGATGAAGAACAAATGAAGAATGATGAAGAACAAGTAGAGAGAGAGAGAATAGACGAGTTTGAGAGAGAGAGAGTGTGTGTAATCAGAATGGGAGACTGATTCTCCTTGCTTCTATTCAGATCCTTGTTACACAATATATAGACAACCAGAAAGAATAAAATAAAGACTAAAAGGAAAGAGACAAGGGCACATGTTTAGGGAGTGAAAGGGACAGCTGCTTGCATTTGAATTGTTAAGCAACATGTGACTTCTCTTCTTGGCAGCTTCTCCCAACATCCATATTGACAAGAAAGGATCACAAGACTCTCCTAAATACTTGCCCTACACTCTTTTTTCATTCCTAAGCCTTGCTTGCCTTGCACTCCACTTCAGGTCAAGATATGATCAAACTGTACGGATAACTCCATTTTGATTATTCTTCTGTCTTCATCATCCTTTCTTACATTGTCTCTCTTTGGTTCTTCATCTCAATACTCCCCCTCAAGCTTGACTATACGGAATGGTCAAGCTTGGAAACATGAAGAACTTCCCTCATTAAAACCTTAGTGTGCAAAACCCAGTGGGAAAAAAACATATTAAGGAAAAAGAGTAGAGGTCTTCATGGTAGGAAAGTAAGTGAGATGTGAGGTCTATGAGTCCAAACTTAGAGTGGATGAACTCACAGACTTTGGTACTTTCTACCTTGGTGAAGATATCAGCTAGCTGCTCTTCACTTCTTCTATAAAAAGGTAGGATGATTTGCTTTTCCACAGCTTGTCTAACCTTATGGCATCTACTTTAATGTTTTTTTGTTTTTTCATGGAAGACTGAGTTGTTGACAATGTGAATCGCTGCTTGATTGTCACAATGCATTGTGATGGGTGATATTGTCTCGATTCCCAAGTATCCAAGCAATCCCCTAATCCATATCAATTCATTGGTGAGCTTCCTCATAGCTCTATCTTTTGCCTCAGCACTTGAACATGATACAACCTTCTACTTCTTGTTCTTCCAAGTCACTAGGTTACCTCTAATGAATGTACAATAACCAGTGGTTGATCTTTTATCAACCCCATCTCTTGCCCAATCAGCATCAAAGTACCCAACTATTTCAGTGCTTTCATTGCATCTCATCCAAACACCTTGACCTGGAGCTTCCCTTAGATACCTCATGATCCTCTCAACCATGTTCCAATGGTTAACCTTAGGAACTTGCATATGCTGACTGACTTGATTCACATCAAAGCAGATGTCTGGTCTCGTAGTGGTAAGATAGATCAGCTTTCCCACCATTCTTCTATATTTCTTAAAGTCTCCATAAGGTTCATCTTCAAACTCCCCCTCACGCAGCACTTTATAACCTTCTTCAAGTGGAGTCTTGTCTGGTCTTCCTCCAAGGTTTCCTGCCTCAGTAAAAAGATCAAGTGTATACTTTCTTTGGGATAGAAAGAGTCCCTATATAGAGTGGCATACTTCAGTTCCAATGAAGCACTTAAGTTCACCTAAATCTTTAATATCAAACACAAATTTGAGAAATACCTTAGTTTCTTGGATGCCCTCTTTGTCACTGCCTGTGATGATTATATCATCCAAATAAATCAATATGACCACAATGCCTCTTGTACCAGGAAGAGTGAATAGAGTGTGATCAGCTTCTGACTTCCTGAACCCTCTTCCATTTAATGTTGTACTCAGCTTGTGATACCAAGCTCGTGGTGATTGTTTCAGTCCATACATGGCTTCCTTGAGTTTTAGAACATTTCCAGGCTTGACCAAGTGCTCTAGACCAGGAGGAGGATGCATGTACACCTCACCTTCTAGATATCCTTGAAGAAAAGCATTCTTGGCATCCATCTGCCACGACTCCCATTCTGGATTTGTTCCAAGAGAGAGGATGATTCGAGTGGTATGTAGTTTGGCCACTCGTGCAAATGTGTACACTTAATCCTCTCCATATGTCTGAGTGAAGCCTCTTGCCACTAGTCTTGTTTTGCACCTCTCCACTTTTCCATTTGCCAAGTATTTGATTGTGAAGACCCACTTACTTGAGACTGCCTTCTTCCCCATTGGAAGCTCACTCTCATACCAAGTACCAAGGATTGTTAAAAGAATAATTCTGCCAGAAAGGTGTTATTTCTTTAAAAAATTAAAATCTCCAAATTTTTTTTGAAAATTATCAAAAATCCGATTAAAACCGGGTCCCACAAATCGCCATCCCACACAATCCAATCAAAGTTGAATCCTCTAGACCCCTAATTCCGGTTTACAATAAATTAACCAACTAACACTCATGACTCAAATATACTCAATTCAAACAGACGGATCATGTTTCGAAATTTAAACTACGATAGGACGAATTCTACACTGCTACAGAATTTACATAATAGACCCTCACCTTAGCCAAAATTGGAGATGGATAGATAAAACCTCGGGAACGGATATGTCCCATCCATCAAGATACGAACTAGGGATCATCACTTAAAAAGATTTCTTCCTATGAAAGAAACATCAATGGTTCACGATAACTTGTCATACCGGTAAATATATAAGAAAAGCACTTAATCATCACCTTTGGGATTAGGAGACGAACCAATAATATCACAATATGAATCCCATATCACATACGAGTTGTAACACGATCTTGATGGACATATACATCTCACACAAACACAAACATAGAATGAGCGGCAACGGCAGTGGTGCATGGATATGAAGGCAACAACAAAAAGAGTAAAACGGTGGTAATGACCCAACAAGGACCGGCAATGGTGAAGCGTTCATTAAGAGTAGAGATTCGGTAGCTTCCTGCGCAAGAAAGGTCTAGAGATCACCTTAGATCTCATGGTTCCCCTCGGCTAAGAATACAATTGGATCTTCGGTGACACGGCAACATTTCCGATGGTTCCGGCAAGATGATCCAACAATACAAGCTGACATTCCAGTGATAAACCCATCACATCCTTGGAGACTTGCGCCGGTGGAGATAAAAACGTGATGACTCCGGGTTGCTCCTCCTTAACCCTTCTCGGAGAATGGGATAGTGGAAAAGTTTCGCCACCTCCAACGGCAGTCTCCACCCAACAGAGAAATAGAGAATCATGGGAAGGAGAGTGGTAGGGGAAACATCGTGATGAAGAAAGTTTGTGTCTCCATTTGACGGCACACACGCATTTTAGGTTTTTAGAAAGAGACTTATAATTTATATTTTAATATATATAACCATATGCTTATTAAAACCACTAAGGAATAAATGATTTAGTTGTCTTGGTCCAATAAGTAAATAAAACCAAATTCCAGTTCTGGTTTAAAGATTCCGGGTCGTTACAATTGAAATGCATATCAATTGGTGACAGCTTTTCTCAAGGAATGTTGTTAAAGGGTGAGATCTTGGATTCGAGTAACGCCAAGCGCACCAATAACCCACCTTTGAGCTGAGGCCTATGGGAGAATTCAAGCATGTTGTATCAGAGGGGAGTGTTTAGGGTCGGTGCCCTTCAGGGCCGGCTGATCCACCGGTTTGATGGGGTAGGCCGTTTAATAAAAGTCGACTGTTATTGTAATAACCCGTCGTGTGAGACCCAGCTGGCGCTGCAGCGCATCGATCCTAACCCTTCCATTGTGATACAACCTTCATGAATTCACCCCTAGGCTTCGGCTCACATATAGGTTATTGGTGTACTTCGCGTTACTCGAATCCAAGACCTCACCCTTTAACAGCACTCCTACAGAGAATCTGTCACCAATTGATATGCACTTCAATTGGTGACAGCTTCTTTGTAAGAGTGCTTTTAAAGAGTGAGGTCTTGGTTCGAGTAACGCTAAGCGCACCAATAACCCACCTGTGAGCCGAGGCCTATGGGTAAAATCGGACAGGTTGTATCACATGGAAGGGGTTAGTGTCGATGCGCTGCAGCGCCAGCTGGGTTCCAAGGGGCGGATTATTACAGTCGAAGCCAAGAAAAAGCACACCACTAAAACCAGAATGACACTCCCACTACATCTTTTTCAACATCAGCAAAAAGAGGTACTTTCTACATCCATTTATAGCTTAAGGAGAGGTAACAAAACACCTTTTATCTTCAATATTACTTTACAAGTTCATCAGAACGAATCCTTATTTCACGGCACGAATTTGCACGAGCCTGAGAAGAGGCCACTTGTCTTATCTCTCTTATCATGACTTTTGTCTTACAAAATGAGAGCGAGAATTTATCCCTCACCCGATATTCGATCGATGTGATAACAATGAGTTTAACCGCTTGAACGCTCCATGAGCTCGTCATGAAATCTCCGAAGCTTCAATCTCATCTCGAGAGGATGGATAATTGAACTATGTTATGTTTGACACTCGACAAGATAGGCAACTTAGTCGATGAACAGAACCCAAATTATGGGAACCAAAATTTTCACTATCAAATTTGTTACTGGAAAAAAACATAGTTTTCCTTGAGTTTCGGATTCTCTGCAATAACCAACGACAAGAGATTTAATAAATGCAAAAAATACAGAAAATAAAACTGAATGAATTTATAAAAAAAGTAGATCTAATTTCGAACTTGCATATGAACGTTCCAAAGACAAAAGCATATAAAAAGTTTGTTTGGATGAAAAATTAAAATGGAAAGCAAGCAACACAGGAAGTAAAACTAACTAAGTTCATTAGCGTAACCTATGTCGAGAAGACCTATGTGAGATGCAGCTAATTTTGCAAAAGACAAAAAAAAGATTTGAAAATGGTTTAATTGATTTTGGACTTGGCCTTGTGAAAGGTTGTCTACTTACCCCTTTCAAGGATCAAGCCGAACGTAGTTCAATTTATAAAGTTTGAATAAGAGATTGAACTGCTTTTACAAATTCTTCTAGTAATCAAGTGCAAAACCTAGATAAATAAGCATGTCGAGAGTAATGTCTAAGGTTTCTAAGTGCAGAGAGTTCTAAGTGCCTAAAATTGTCCCTTTTTCTTCTCTACCTGGATGTGTTTTATATGCTTCTAGAGTTGGTCGGATTTCCTTTTCCGCCCTTGATTCAAGTTTATCCTTTTGCGAATGTCTTTCCTTATCTTCTCAATTATGTCCATGTTTATCTTGGAAACTTCACATTTATCCTCTTCTTCCATTTTTCTTTGTCCAATCCGAGTAAACTATCATTTCATCTGGGCATGTTCTCATTGTAAATCATAAGTGGGCTTTTTTCGTGTTGCTTTTGTCGTGTTTTAGGTTGTTTTGGACCGTTTGACGACTTATGCGTTATTACGATTATTTTCAGCCAAATCGTCGATTTGTCTAATGTTCGATTTTATGTCGTCGGTCCTATGAACTGATGAGTATCAATCCATTTAGTTGAGGATACAATGGTGTTAAGTTAGCTAGAATCATCTTGACGACTGACTCTGACTTTTACGAGAAAAGACGTCTTATCAGTTTCTGTCGTCAAATATCAATGTGATCTCTGATTGAGACGAAACGAAAGATAACTTGAATAAGATTCTAAGTAGAATGCAATGAGAGTTTGGTTGAGCAATGAAGGATCTGTGTGGCGGCGTGGACCTAAGGAGAGAGCTTCGTGGCGATGTGGATCCAAGAAGAGAGTTGTGTGGCAACGTGAAGGAGAGAGAGTGAGGTGAGGCGAGTGCGGCGAGGTGAGTGTGGCAAGTGAGTGTGGCGAGTGAGTGTGGCAAGGTGATTTTTGCGAGGTGAGTGTGGCGAGGTGAGAGAGGGGAATGTGGCGAGGTGGAGAGAGAGAGAGGGAGAAAGAGAGAGAGAGAGAGAGAGAGAGAGAGAGAGAGAGAGAGAGAGAGAGAGAGAGTGTTGCAAGGTGAGTATTGCGAGGTTATGAGAGGAAGAGTGTGTGGCAGGTGAAGAATGAGAGTGTGTGGTGGGGTGAGTGTGGCAACATGAAGGAGAAAGATTGTGGCGAGATGAGTATTGTTTTGCCTTTCTTCCATTCTCATTATCTTTGTTGTTTGCTTTGTAGACTTTCAAAATTATTTTGTTTGTTTTACGTAAGTTTTTCTATATAGATTTCCCGAAAGTTGTTTTACAAAAGATTATCTCCTAAAATTTCCTATGCGGTTCTTCCGTGGATACTTTGCAATCTTTTGTTTAACGGAAGCTTGTTGCCTAATTTGTTATTTACTGCAAAAATGTTTTTTCGATCTTTTCATGTTTGGATAGAAGCTCTTTCATTTCTTTTCTGGAATAATAGATTGATGTGTGTTCCGATAGATGTTAGTGCGTATGGGTTTGAACCTTTGCGAATGATGTTCATTCGAGATATGTTAGTGCGTATGAGTGTTTGAGTTTTCAAGATGGAACTTTCATTAAGGAACACATTTTACGTTGAAATCTAGTTCTTCAAGTGTTTGGGGCATCTCGCGTTTCTAAAGACTGCGTTTTTTCTTTCGAGTAAAATTACCTTATGAGAACGGGTTAGAGAAGTTTTCGAGTTTGGCATGAAGGTCTCGTTTGACCTTGTGGCCGAGAAATACTTTGGTTTTTTGTGGAAGTTTTGCAGCCGAAGTTTGTTTGTATAGTGATTTAATCAAAATCATATTTCGTATAGAAGTTTTCTTTCATCTACCATGTTTCTTGTTTGAAATGTTTGCGGGCTTGGAGATTTTATTTGCGATGGCGCAAAGGTTTTGTGTTGACCTTGCGGCATATAAACGATTTGGTTTGTTTGCGGAAGTTTCGTAGCCAGTATTGTTGTTTATGTTTAGATTTCAAATTGTTTGATTTGTGATCGGGGAAGTAGGACCAAGGGGACACGTAAAATTTTCCCTGGGAAAAACGTTTTCCTTCACTGTGCTTTGTGAAGAGTTGGCCTTCCAGGACTTAGTTCGTGTATTTTTAGGGAGGATGTTTCATATAACTTTCGGAGCTTTGTTATGAGTGTTTCCTCATATGCTGAGTTTTACGTGTAAAACATTGCGAACTTAAACGGCGATGTGAATATGTAGAACTTGGTCGACTGAAGAGAAATTCATACTTTTCATTAACCGTTTGCTTATTAGGATTGAGTCTTGTTATGGAGACTTTATCTTATGATCTTCGATTTAGGTTTATTCGATAATTGTTTGTGTAGTAATCACTTGGCCTTTTTAAACGAATCCCAAATTGTTGTTTTGCCATTGAGTGACTAGGTGGAGCTTTGGTTTCTCAAATGCTTTGGCTTGGCGTGAAGGCTGTGTCCAGTCGTATAACCAAGGGCGTTGTAAGTCAAGGATTAGACCATGGCAATTTCTTGTTAGCATTAAAGTCATGCCAGTTTAGACTTGCCCTTAAAGGGAATGCCGAGTTCTTGTTCGGGCTTTTAAGGGAAGTCGTAAGTGTCCAAGGGACAAAGAGCTTTTGTTGAGAGTTACAAGCCAAGTATGCCGGAGTTTTCAGCGATAAGATGGCCGATGTGGTAGAAAACGATTTTTCCACTCAAGGTTTCAGTCATACGAGAAGTGTTTTGTATAGTGCTTCCTTTTGTTGTATGGAAGTTGTTTTTGTATAACTTTGTTTTAGTTATGAAAGATGTAACGAAAGGCCTTTGTACGATAATTGTTTTCTTTTTCGTCTGAGGAAGACGAAGCCAAAGAGGAGTGATACTGAACCCGTTGGGAGTTAGTCACAATATGATGATCTGCTTGGATGTTACCGAGGGGAGTGAAAGGTAGAAGCCAGGGAGACTTCAGGCTAAAGGACGAGATCTGTTAGATCGTAGTGCGAGGAGGTAAATTTTAGATTTGTAGGTGAGAGATGAATCATACGGCTCTTTTTTAGCTATATGAAAATCATCTACAAAACTTCTTCATAAAACTTGTTATGTTTGTGAGAGAGGATTGGGTTCTCCTCATTCGCATTTTCTTTTTGCAAATTTGTTTTGCATCATACCGATATTATTTTCCTATAGATTGTTCTGTATAAAATGTTTCAGTTATACGAAAGTTGTGGGTAACAGGTTTTATGAAGACTACAAAGCGGAGTTTTGTCTAGAGATGTCAAAGTATAATTTTTTCCGAAGATTTTACGAGAAATTTTGTTGCTTTTATTTCGATCTTTAGTGAAAGTTGCTTCGAGTCACTCATGGAGTATTACCGAATATTATATCTTATGATCTTTGTGAGAAATGTTTTCGTGGGTTTTTGAGATGAATTCTCATGACATATTCCTTTCTCGAGCAGAATGTGGTCCATTTTTTGTTCTCGCTGCTACTTGTTTTATCGATTTTGCTTTGTCTCAAGTATTTTTGATGCTTTTCTGTCACTCGTTTGAACTACCGGAAATTGGGAGCAATTCTTTTGTGTTTGCGGATTTCTCGTATAATTTTGAGTTTCATACAAAATTGTTTTGTTAAGTTGAAAAGGTCCTTATGAGTTTGTATAACCGTCGTCTTACAGGTTGTCTAAGCGTGTGGTTCCGATTTGAGATGCTGTGAGGTTCTCAAGACTATATTTTTGACGGTTTAGGTATGCCGCAGGTGGTTAGACGAATCTTAGATTGTCGTTTGCTTTTTGGACGATTTTGAAGGATCATTGCATTTTCTAAGTTTTTGTTCTGCCTAATGATGTACTACTTTCAATTGTCGAAAGCGTTTTCTTGGTGCCGAAGGCAAAAAGTTTTTAAAGTATGGGAGTATACGAGTATAGTATACGTCCCCACTCCCTCCTTTTTTATGAAAAAAAAGAATCGCTGAACCGATCTTTTGATGGTTTGCGTACGTTCTTATTCAAAGGATTAAGATGATCGACAATCCAGGTCGACTTAAAAATGACGACGTGATTGTGATCTTTGGTAGTTTTTAGGTTGACGATTTGGAATTATTTGGTTTTAAGAAAATTGCTAGGAACGAGCCGGTTTAAAAACGACGTTTGTGTCTCTAATTCTTTCTTTCTTTAGGAACCATGCTGAGTATGATTGACTGTGTGATGATCGTTTCTAGGTTTTGCGAAAGATTAGATCAATTTGCAAGATCTGCTTTAACAAATAAGGAACAATAGAACATCATAAGGGAAATCGTCCAAGACTTGGTTTGCTAGACTCTCCACCTCGATTATAAGTTCCCTATAGTATACGGCAATCTCATTGGCATTTTTATTTCTCATTTCTTTCCTACGAAAATTCCAAGTCTTATTTCAGAATTTTTCAAGTCGGACATACCTTAGTCTTCTCGGAGAATCGGATTTCCCTCTTCTCCATTTTTGTTTCTCAATTCCCTTCTCATCCTCGTGTATGTCCACCCCTTACAGAAAGTAAGAATATTGATTCTTCCTGGATTTCCTTACTTTTCGAGCCGCGTTACGGCTGAAGCCTGTCTTACGGTTTTGGTTTGTTTATCTATATTTTCTGATTTGGGTTTCAGTCTTCGTATCATTGGTTTTACGAAAACAAATAAGTATCCCGTCGAAATCCTTTTGGATTTAGGAATAGCCAAGGGCAATTTGGAGGTACCAAGGGCGATCAGGAGATGCCAAGGGTGATCAGGAAGACTAGTTAGGCAATGAGGCTTTGGTGAGAGGTCATGGGCGATGAGGAAGGAGAAAGAGGACAGTAAGACCATCTCTCTCCTTCTTCGAGAGTCTTTTTGTAAGATCTTTGTTTGATTTTTTGAAGGTTGTGAAAATTTTGTCGAGTTTAATTTTACATAATTTTATTCATAAAGCATTGTCGAATTGAATTTTACGAATGTTGTTTCATAAAATGTGATAAATTTTTAGAAAGTTATCCATAAAATGCTCTCGAGTTAGTTTTACGAAATTCATTTTGTAAAATTTTGTAGAGCTTAATATTAAAAAGCTATCTGCAAAATGTAATGGAGTTGGGCTGTACGAGAGCTGTTTTTGGAAATCTCACGTTTTGCGGCTGTTATGCAAATTCGGTTTCCCAGTTCTATATCATAAAATTTAGCGGTGCTGTACTTTATCATCGTGATCAAACTTAATCAAGAATTTTATTGTTTCCACCTGAATGACCCGAGGGATTGTGGAGTATTTTTCCAAAGTAGGCTTAGTAGACAAATATCAAGGATTCGCATAATATGTTGCCACAGAAGCGATGCTTGAAATTTACCAAAATCTTATGTTTCAGGAGACGTTTTAGCACTGAGGAATACGATCTCCCATTTTGCTTTGTTTGATTATTTCTTAACGGATTTGATTTTTGAGCATTCCGATGGAATGAACTTGTTTTTCCGAATGTCTTTCAGAAGAATTACAGCAGTGACGGGTGTTTTCGCGATATATTGTGCTTTCTTTTCTACAAGTAACCCAGGTTTCCTCCGCGATCTTGGGAAAATAAAGTTCTATTTTTCCAAATATTTTTTTGGAATTTATGCGGAAGAAGTACAACAGTGAGGAGTGCGTACCTAATTTGATGTACTTCTTTTGTCCGCAAGTAACCTAGGGTTTCTCCGAGATTTTGTGAAAAAAAAGTTATGTTTTTCCGAAGATTTTCCAGTAAACATCGTTTGGTTAAACCAATTATTCGTCAAGATTTCTCCAACTCGGTAATGAGATGAAATTTATGGGGCTTGATAGATTTTATAGTTGTCCTTTCTGTTTAGACATCAAAATTGCTAGCTCGTTTTGGTGCACTTTTCGTGCCGAAAGGCCGCGAATAGGTTTTTGATTTTGTCAAGCACTGCGGCAGTCTTGTTAACGTTGTCCATAGAAGCAGTCACTGCTAGAGTTGTGTTAACAGTGTTGTTTTTGTTGTTGACAGGGTCCACGCGAGCTGCAAGTTTATCTTCCGTACTGCCAGACATCTTTTCGATCAAGCATTTTGGGGTCGTGAGTTAGAGTAATCTCCCCCCCCCCTCTTTATATTGTCAAACTGTGCGAACCAAAATTCACATTGTCAAATTCGCACTGTAGCTTTCCTTGAGGTATGGATGCTCTGTAAGGGCCAATGACAAGTGATCAAATAAATGCGAAAAATACAGAAAATAAAATAAAACAAATTTATAAAAAAAAAAATAGATCTTATTTTGAACTTGCGTATGAGTGTTCCAGAGAGAAAAACATACAAGGAGTTCATCTTGATGTGGAATTACAATGGAAATCAAGAAACACAGGAAGTTAACCTAACTAAGTTCATTAACGTAACAACCTATGTCAAGAAGACTTATGTGAGTTGCAGCTCATTTAGCAAAACACGAAAAATATGTGAAAATGGTTTTATTGATTTTGGACTTGACCTTATGAAAGGCTGCATACATACCCCTTTCGAAGATCAAGCCGAACATATTTCAATTTACAAAGTTTGAACAGGAGATCGAACTATCTTTGTGTGTTCGCCTAGTAAAACTAAGCATGTTGAGAATAATGCCTAAGGTTTCTAAGTGCAAGAGTTATAATAGCCTAAAATGGTCCCTCTTTCTTCTCTACCCCGGATGTGCTTATATGTGCTTTTAGAGTAGGCTGTTTTCCCTTTCCTCCCTTGATTCAAGTTTATCCTTTCGCGGAGATCTTTCATTATCTTCTCAACCTCCATGTTTATCTAATTCAAGTAAGCTGTCATTGAAAATGGGCATGTTCTCATTTTAAATCATAAGTGCGATTTTGTCATGTTTTAGGCTGTTTCAGACTGCTTGATGACTTATGCGTTTTTACGATTATTCTCGGAGAAATCATCGATTTGTCTAAAGTTCATTTTTATGTTGTCGGTCCTATGAACTGATGAAAATCAATTAATTTAGTCAAGTATAAAATGGTTTACGTAACCAGCATCATCTTGACGATTGACTTGGAATTTTATGAGAAAACACGTTTTATGTGTCTCCATCGTAAAATCTGAACGGAAAATCCGATTGAGACGAAATGAAAGACATTCTGATTGAGATTTGAAGGAGAACACAATGATAGTTTCCTGGAGAAATGAAGGATCTGTGTAGAGATGTGTACCTGAGGATAGAGTTTTGTGGCGATGTTGACACAAGGAGAGAGTTTTGTAGCTACGTGGAGGAGAGAGAGTGAGGCAAGGCAAGGTGAGTGTGGCGAGGTTATGGTGGAGATGTAAGTTCGGCGAGGTAAGTGTTGCGAGGTGAGTGCGGCAAGGTGAGAGAGACAGTGTGGCGAGGTGAGTATGGTGAGTTGGAGAGAGAAAGAGTGTGGCTAGGTGAGTATGGCGAGGTGAAGAGAGAGAGAGAGAGTGTGTGGCTAGGTGAAAAGAGAGAGAGCAAGGTGAGGTGAGTGTGGTGACGTGAAGGAGAGGAAGTGTGGCGAGATGAGTGTTGTATTGCCCTTCTTCTATTCTTATTCTCTTTGTTGATCAATTTGTAGACTTTCGGAACTAAACTTTTTATTTGATGCTATTTTTTCCGTAAGGATATCCCCAAAGTTTTTTCCGGATGATTATCTCCTAAACTTTCCTACGAGGTTCTTCCGTGGAAACTTCCGATCTTTTGTTTTACAAAAGATTGTTTCGAAAAATTCGTTATTTATCGCAAAAACATTCTGCAATAATGTTTTCCAATTTTTTCATGTTTGGATAAACACTCTTTTATTTCTTTTCTGGAATGAAATATACAAAGTTTTTTCTTGTTCCCTTATGCAAATAGGTTTCGATTATGCCGTATAGTTTCTTCGACATTTTTCGGCTCACATTTTCTTAAGGCATAATTTCTCAAAGGATTTTAACCGTTGATTTTGCTATGACTGATTTTGATCCCAACACCAATCCTCATCTCATCTTAGATAGCTCGATGTACTTCGATCTATGGTTAAATTTCAGTTCGTTGATTCGGGCTTATTATAGATCCACTCAAAGATGCCTTACTATCGCTTTCCTAATCTCCTCTCGTAATAATATATTGTTGTGGGTTTTTGGGCCCACACCGTCGCCTCTTTGCTGCTTCCAAATCCGCAAAAGACTTAGCTGGTGCTATGAAAGACATAACCGCCAGTTTCAAAACTCAAAAGAAGGATGCATAGATAAACTGTCATCCAACCGATCCAGCTATGGTCAGTTTTTTCTAAGACTACTACTTAAAACATAGTCCTCTATTTGTAAACTAAGATAATGTTGTAATTATGCAGTATTTCCAAAGAGACGACAGCTTGGACAGAGATGTATATCAGATTGCATTGTTTCTGGCAGTTGTCTACTTTGTTGTTGGATCTAAGCTAGGCGGGCAAGTGAATGACGACTAGGCTTTGATTTGTGGATTGTTCTGAAGGCGTAGTTTGATTTGCTAAATGGTGTTTATTGAGATTTTATCTCAGATATTACAAAGTTAAAGATCGGTAAAATGAGAGTTCAGCACATAGTTCTTTGGTCGCTCCCCTCCTTGTATAGCAGATGGAGGATGCCCTAGTTAGTTCCTTCCTTATTGGGCCTTTTACTCGTCGGCCCGGACATCCAGGCAGATGAAGCACATCACCAAGCCGCCCATTTCCAATGTTTCCAGTGAGTCGACTGGGAACAGCTCCCCTCGGCTAAAACTAATCAACAGCCAAGCCGACCGCTAATGGAAGCGAGCCGAGCCGATTAATTGGTCCTTGATGGGCCAGGCCGGGTATTTCGCGGGCCTTGTAGGGATGAAATCCACCTCTTTCAGTAATCCCCCCTGGTTTGCTGATATTCGGGGCGATTTCAGTGGATCTCTAGGTTATGGTTTGCGAATACTCGGCCTGGTACGTGAGAATGATAGAGACGCATCGTCGGTTCCTGTCGTGCAACATTTGATTGCCTTCGCACCGTTTTTTTGGTGGCGCGAGAGAATCATTATGGATTCGGTTTGTCGGCATCAGTCAATGCTGGCGTTGGGGAGAAACGGCCTCTAGTGGATTTAAGCCAGGAAACCGGATAAGTCGTGGGAAGTCGAAGGGGCGCCGACGGGAATGGGTTTTTAATGGGGCCCTGGCCCATTTAAGCCGGAAGTTGAAGGGTCGCGAGTTTGGGAAGTAGCAGAGGGGCTTTTAGGGCCCAACTAGGTTTCCCTAGACTTAATAATTTTGTCTTCGGGGTGCGCGATCTCCTCTTTCTTATAAATAGGAGGGTCTCGCTCCTTTTATCCCATTCTTCTCTGCTCGCGAAGGTATTATTCTCTCTCTACATTCTCTGTTCTCTGCTCTCTGCTTCTCTCTCTAGGTTATCCCCATAGAAACCAAGTTAGGACTATGGCCCCGACAAAAAGATTGTCCCGAGAACAGAAAGGGAAAAACGTAGCCGCCTCTTTGAGTCCCGTTAGGGGTTTGTTGGTCGAAGAAGAGACACTCGACGAATTTAGTCTTGTTCATCGGGATGCGATGATGGAAACATCAAACATGAGCATGGCTCAGAGGATGTTAGTCGCTGATGCGGAGAGACTCTTCAGGGGTGAAGACGATGGGAACAAGGTGTCAGATGTTCCCACTGACACGGACGGTCCTAGCGTGCATCCTGATTGTGTTCCAGTACGTTACTGTCCTGGTGGGGGTTTTTGTCGATCTCCCAGCTATCCCTCCCCATCGCCTTCGTCCTGGAGAAGTAGAGGGACAATCCTAGAAGAATGTAGGGGAAACAAGGTCAACTCCAGGCAGCGTGAAGAAGCTTTTAAGGGAATGCACTGCGATTGGTGTCACATTTCTTATCCCTACGCACACCCAGAGGCCTTGGTCGCCACTTGTGGGCTACCAGTGCGTATACGAGTCGTACTTCCAACGCGACATGAAGCTGTGGTTCCCCATCCCTCGCCTCATTACCTCTTACGTGTTTCGTCGGAATGTGGCCATCAACCAGTTCCTAAAGGGCTCTTCCGTATAGCGGTGGCATTACGGGTGATGGCAGCCAAGATCAACATCCCTGAGTGTTCGAGCCTTCGAGGAGTTGTTCTTCATCAAGTCGATGGCAGACAGTCTTTTTTTTGGTGAAGATGAGGCCGAACTACAACGTACTGACCGGTCACCCGAATAAGACTCCCAATTGGCAACGTTTCTACTTCTATGTGAAGTCGGACAAGTTTGCATTTGAAGAACCACCGGGAAACGACGCCATGGTTCTTTGGAATTGGCGCATTGGTAGATAGCTGCTTTCAAATAATTGTTTATATCGCGATCCTAACTAAGTTTTTTTTGTCGTGCAGTTGATCTAAACACAATCGACTATCCCAAGTTTTTTTTTGATAATGCCCGAGATTTAGCAGCGCTAAGTCATAAACGCTGGCCAGATATCAGCGAGGAGAGGATTCGTCGAGCTTTATGCCACATCACGAAGCGTAAGCTCCCCATCGATTTCCCATCGTCATGATTATTTTTGTCGCTGGTTTTTATTTACCCTAATTTTGGTTGTATTCAGGTGATTGGGTCTCTGACTTGCCTGCTCAAGTTATTTCGGGCAGACATCGTTTGTCGCTCTTCACAAAGGGGGAACAACAGTTGGTGTCGAGAGCGAGAAAGATGAAAGAGCTGCCGGATTTGAGTTATGTCGTGGAAGATCAGTTGGTCACATCTCGGACCGGATTGATGTCGATGATCGACGGAATGGGCTTGGATGGATCTGAGCTCGTGGAATCTCGGGATGCCGTGGATCGTCTTGTCGCTGTGTTAGGTGCTGGGGGATCCGGATCGGGTGAGCAGGTCCACACCCTGAAGAAGAGCAGGAAGAGACAAAGAAATGAAACGTTCATCGTCAAAGAATACCTGGATGCGGTGGGTGGCATTGGGGAGCCGCAGGATGGTGAACACCCAAAGAATAAGAAGAAAGGGTGCTCGGGCAAGAGGCCAGGGGCCGTCGTGGAGCGAGTCCTGAGCCGGGAAGATGGCGCAATGGTTCCTTTGAACCAGGGAGCCTTTACACGAGAAGATGCAAGAGAACCGACTGTCCATAGGGAGGATGAGGATGAGCTCAACTTCTCGTATGAATGGGAAGAAGTTCCCTCCCACGAAGCGGCTAAAATGGAGAGGATGAGCAAAACGAAGAAGAAGAAGACGGGTCAGGGGTCGGAGGATCGTGTTTCAGGGAAGGTTGACCTCCAGAGTCGGCAAGAAGAGACAGGAGGCGGTCTGAATCAGGAGGTAGGTCCCCAGCCTAAGGATGATTCGCGGAGGGCCGTTAGCCGGACACCCAAGGCTTCTTTTCCGGACCGTATCTTGTTTTCATACGACGCTGGGACCCCGTTGTTACTAAATGGGCCGGAGTGTGCCAACCTGGTTTGTCAGATCAGGGGGACTCCTAGAAACTTGCCGGCCGTTGACGAGCTCGTGTTCAGAGACGCGTACATTGACGCTGCTCGCAATCAACTATTGGTAGGTCTCCTTCTTCACCTACTTTAGCCTTAGTCTGGGTCGTCTTGTCGTCTAGATTCCATTTGATTCTCCTTTCTTTTTGTCGTACAAGCGAGCGCAAGCGTGAACTTCTTGGTTGAGAAGTACGACACCGATCTTCTGAGGAAGGCCGAAAAAAGGGTGCAGGTGAAGAAGAAGCGCATCATTTCCCTGAAAGAAGAGACGAGGGTCCTTTCCGAGGAGGTTACTCACGAAAGGGATGATGCCATTACTCAGAGAAAAGTTCAGGAAAGAAGGGCCGACGACCTTGAGACCGAGCTCGGGAGTGTCAAAAAGGCGATGGAAGAACTCAAGAGAGAAAAAGCCGTTCTGGCGCTGGAGAAAGCTGGGCTCGAAGAAAGGCATGCGGTAGAGGTTGCGCGTCTTAGGAATTCTCGCAGCTTTGAGGTCACCCAGGAGCGAATTCAGGTGCAAACAGCCATGATCGCCAAGTGTAACCGTCGATTTAACAATATTCATGAGCGCGAATCCCGTTATGATGCCTATGAAATGGCACGATGCCTCTACAGCCAAGCTTTTGGGACGAGAAAATGCCTACAGATGATGAAGCGAAGGGGAGGCGAGATTACGCAGGAGACAATATACTTCTTCGCTGTGAAAGAAGAGAAGTTCAAGAGTGAGTGCTGAAGCTGAGCTATTTGTCGGCTTGTAGTGGGATCAAAGCCCTCCATATGCAGTCGGTCGGAACCCAAAGTCATGTGTCATGTAGTCTCAGAAGTAGGTTCGGACGTGCATACCAATGGAGTAGCAGAGAAGAGTTGCATGCGGACAGTAGGTGGGTTGCTGGAGGTTCCAGGGGGTGGGGTAATGGCGGCAGCGAGTATATCCAGGAGCTCGTTTGTCGCCTTTTGGATCTCGTCCTTCTGTGCAAAACGTGCTAAGATGGTGTCCATGATCTCGGTCATGGTGGGAGCAGCGGCGACCTGGGCAAGGTTTTCCTCCGCCGTAGAATCTTCAGGTTTCATTTAAAAAAATCAGGTTGCTACTTCGGAGGGCCCACGGTGGGCGCCAAATGTTGGATCTAAGCTAGGCGGGTAAGTGAATGACAACT
The DNA here is from genome assembly GCA_905132885.1 of Moricandia moricandioides. Lineage (NCBI taxonomy): Eukaryota > Viridiplantae > Streptophyta > Magnoliopsida > Brassicales > Brassicaceae > Moricandia > Moricandia moricandioides. The sequence continues at coordinate 177,091 of CAJHQQ010000521.1, forward strand.
AGGCTTTGATTTGTGGGTTGTTCCGAAGGCGTAGTTTGATTTGTTAAATTGTGTTTATTGAGGTTTTATCTCAGAAATTACAAAGTTAAAGATCGGTAAAATAAGAGTTCAGCCCTTGGTTCTTTGGTCGCTCCCCTCCTTATATAGCAGCTAGAGGATGCCCTAGTTAGTTCCTTCCTTATTAGGCCTTTTACTCGTCGGGCCGGAAATCTAGGCCGATGAAGCGCGTCAGCAAGCCGCCCATTTCCAATGTTTCCAGTGAGTCGACTGGGAAAAGCTCCCCTCGGCTAAAAGTAATCAACAGCCAAGCCGACCGCTAATTGAAGCGAGCCGAGCCGACTAAGTGGTCCTTGATGGGCAAGACCGGATATTTCGTGGGCTTTGTAGGGGATGAAATCCACCTCTTACATATGTTGTACAGTTCTTCAAGACGACTCTATAATTGTCCCTCTCTCAAATTTTGTAACAAATTAATGTAAATGTGTATATATTATTGTATTATGAGTTGGCCTGGGGCTACACCTGGTGTTTAAATATACCAAAGTTATTTTATTATGATGCCCAAAGAAACCAAATCTTTTTAGCTAACTTTTTGGGTAGAAAAAGGTTAAAAAGATTGTTTTGGTCAAATCGCAACACAATTACGGAACATGAAAGTGGTTGATATTATTACTTAACCCTTTCTACTATTGTATCCCACACTCAACCCACCTAAACTTTTAAGTTCACTAGAGTAAGTCCGCTCTTCGTGCGGAAATTTGTTCTATTATATTTGATTATTTTTAACATTTTTTATTTTAAATGATTCTTATATTTTAGTTTAAATATGATTTATTAATAAAATTTATATTTAGTTGAACCTGTTTATTATAAAAATTATGTCAGTTTCGTGAGTGTCAAATAAGTCTTTTAATATAATTATCGTTATTATTTAAGAAATTATTTTATATTTTTTATGTTTCTATAGATATTTTAACTTGTTTTATCAGTATAAATTATCTAATTTTACATATAATTTTTTTTCAAAATATTTTATTTTATGTTTATATCAATATTAAAATTATTATATCAATATTGCAAAGATATTTTTATTTTTATATCAATATTAAAATTAGTATGGTTTAAAATTTTATTTTACTACATAATACTTCAATTTTTTATTGAATACAATAACTTAACCTTTCATTGTCACATTACTTACAAAATATGTACTTTATACTAGAAACAATTTAATGAAAAAATCTTAATATTTAACTTATTCTCAATTATATGTAACATTAATTCTCACTATTTTCTATAACAACTTTTACTATTTGTTATATTATTGTCTTTATAATTTACATATTTATTTAACTATTAAAACAATGCATGAAAGTGTAAATATTTTATTTTACTCTTGCTGTTTGTTCTAGTTTAATTTTGAAAGCATGTAATAATGTAATATGAAAAAAAATCTAATCGCTTATTAACACAAAATATAGATAATTTATTTTGGTAGGTTTAGTTCTTGAATTCAGTTTTATTTTATACATTTTTATCAAAATATTTTTATTAAAATGATGATTTATATGATCCTAAAAAATAGCTGATTTATTATAACAAAAAAAAACATATTTTAAATTAGGTACGCAACATAGAAAACTAATACAAATTGTTTCTAATTTAAAAAGATACAGGTTTTCTTGGATTTTGACTAAGTGTCCTTTACTACAAATCTGATCTATTGTGTAGGTGGAGACTTTGACCAAGCCGCAAATCAATCTGAATACATCTACGATGCACCACACTTGATCTGACAAACATTTAGGTTATCTTTTGACCTTTCAAGCCTAACTTCTAAACATTATTGAGTCGGAAAAATTTTTAGGATCTCAGTCAGCGAAAGCCAAATCTACCCAAAACCACAGAAGAGGCAACTCTGATCGAACTAAACAGAGACATGAATAGCCTTGCTAGAATCTCAGATAATATTCAGCCCAAATCTATCTCTCATCGTTCCTGTATATATAGAAATAGGGAAAGACAATATCTTGGGAGAACATAATGTGTATCAGACTTGATAAGAATGATCAAGAGTCTTTCTATCTTCATTGTTTTTGTTGGCCATGAGATAAGCTTATGCTTCTATGAAGCTCTAAACTGAACCGTTCCATCTCAAATCATCAATCTACTGAAGTTTCATCCATACCTAATAAAATAGGCCCACAGAAAAGTACTGCAAAGATTTTAGGGAAGTTA